>BQKN01006078.1:0-13815 GCA_022839385.1 Asparagus kiusianus | reverse complement strand
TCGAACCCCCTGCCGACGACCAGTCCTCGTCGTGACCTCCTGCAGCACTGCCCGACTGCCCGACGGAGGCCGGAGCGGTGGTCGAGGGGAGGAGCGGCGGTGGATGTGGGTTCGGGAAGGAGAAAATGAGAGAGAGAGAGAGAGAGGCGGGGGGATGATGAACAGTAGAGGGTTAAACACAGATTAAGCCCCACGTGCAACGCACGTGATGAGTTCTCACCGGAAAAGTGGCCGCCGACGAGAAAAAGGACCTAAATGGTATTTTTATTCAATTAAAATGTCTTATCACCGAATTGTCTAATTAAAATACCTTATTGAGAAATAGGGTTGAATTAAAATACCAATATGGGTATTTAGCCGATGTAGAAAACACCAACGAAGATCTCGCCCCGTTGGATGCCAAAGTTGCATCGGGTGAGATTCCCCCAACCTCCAACCAGGTCAGATCTGTGCTGGCCAACTTTTCTGCCACTAAGGGCGTGGTGACTCTCTCGAAGAGAGCCCGTCAAAGGTAGCGTCAACGCCTGGCGCGACAATACGCGAAGGCGATGGAATCCGTAGACGGAGTCCGCTACAAGGCGGATCTAAAGAACAAGAGGGGCAAACAGCCTCAACAACCGATGAACGGTAGTTCTTCTAAGCCGCCGATGATAGAATGGGTCCGTGTCAAACAGAATCGTTCGATGCTGGAGGAGCGCATTCGCAAGCGCCGCGTACTGTCGGCGCAGGCACGGGCTCAAGTCGAAGAAGCACATAGAAAGTTACAGAAAGAAGTGGCCAAGAAACCGCCACCAACTCGCCAAGTATGGAGTCCTAAGTCTGAAACGGCGATTCAGGCTAAGAAGCAACCATTGCAGCTTTCAACAAAGGTTCCACCTCCGGCCAACCAACCTAAATCGCCGGGAGATCCAGCAGGACCGTCCCAAAAAAGGAGGTCGGTTTTGGAGCGCCTCGGTCAACTTCCCGAGGAGCGATGCAAAGCTCCAGCTCAAGAACGTTTGGGCCCACTAAAGAAGCCCCGAACGAATCAACATGCTGGGGGTCGCCGCCACTCTCAGCATGATAAGGGGTTTATGACAGATAAGCGCACCACTCTGCGCATTGAAGTCCAGGAGCCCGCTGAGAATTCACGCCCACAAAGGCATGTTTCGAGGCGAGTGACTCTCGAAAGCCCGAAGAAGGCAGTTCGCCCTCAGAAGGAAACATTATCGTCTGGTGACAATGACGTTAAACCTGAGAAATCGTGCCAACACATGATAGGTTACTCCGGACTTCAAACCGACGAGTTGTACTATCATGTTGGGGGTACGAGCAAAGCCAGAAAGAGAAGTCCTCGAAGGCTAGAAACTCAATGCCTCTGTTCCAAACTCATCCGGGCGGTATTGTCTGAGTGCAACTGCATCAAGGCAGTTCCCGAAAGAGTTTCAGTTTTCAAAAGACTTAGTACCGAAACGCCAAAACCAAGGCCTAGGTGTTTCCGATGAAGAAGAACGGTGGTCGAAGATGGAGATTTTCCGAGGGTCACCACCAATATGACCAGCAAGGGAACATCGGCTCAGGACAATCCCGAGGCGATTCCAGAGGTGCCCCAACGTGTAACTCGTTTACAGTCCGAAGCTATCATTCGTGCAACATATGGTAGGGTTCGGACAAGATTACCTTTAGGAGATGAAGAATCAGATGTCGGCTCGGCGGTTGCATCTGACAATACCGTATCCAGCGAAGGACAACCCCGCGAGTCATTCATGATAAGCGCGGAACAAGTGGCCAAGATGCTCGAAGAAGCCATGGCCAAACAACAGGAGAGCTTCAGGTTCGAAATGCAGATGGCCATGCAGAATATGAGAGAAATGCATGAGCAACAAATCCAGGCACTGACGAACCAGCAAGGCGAACCAAGCCGCCGTAACCAGGTTATTCAGGAAGATGAGCACACGGATACGGATGAAGCTCGCAATGCCAATAATCCTCCCGTCAATGCAGGGAGTGGTAATGAGAATGCTAGTCACAACGCCACACTTCCACCTCAAAATCGTGCTAACGAAAACACAGGTGAATGTTTGAAGATCAAAAACCTCGAGAGAAAGATCAATACGTTGATTTCTGCTCAAGAGGTGAAGAAAACGGGCATTCCTTGTCCATACCCAAGAGAATGGGAATCAATCCCATATCCGGCGAAGTTCAATTTAATTAACTTCACGCCGTTTGATGGGAAGGGTTCACCCACCCAGCATTTGATTTACTTCAAATCACATCTGGGGTTATCTCTGGCAATGAGCCTCTGATAGTACGGTCCTTCGTTGGCACTCTTCGCGGAGCCACCTTCGATTGGTATCACCGCCTTAAGCCAGGTAGCGTAAATAGCTGGGACGATATGGAGACTAAGTTCCTCACCAATTTCTTCGACGACGACACCGAGATATCTATCGGATTGTTGCTGGACGAGAAACAGAAAGACGGGGAGTTAGTCTACACCTTCGTCAAAAGGTTCCGGAACATGGCGATGAATTGTCGGGACCCGATCACTGAGGAGTTCATTCTCCAGACCTGCCACAACAATCTTTCATTGGACGTGTTGGAAGCAATAGGGACAGCACCATCCAAAACATGGAAGGATCTGAAGGTCCGAGGGGAGCAAGCTGAGCGGTTCCTCAGAAGAAAGAAGGTAGAGAGAGGCCAGCAGGCGGCGAATGATCCAACGCAGAATTTCAACCCAAAGGGGAAAGGTAAGGCACATGCTAATGCAGTTGATGCTAACCAAACTTTCCAATTGCAACCTCAGCAACAGCAGCAGCGGCAACAACGGCCTCAGAAGCAGAAATCTTCGGAGCCAAGGTTTCCCAAAGTTTACTCCTTCAAAGATGATGAAGTTCCCGGCATCTTCAAGTACCTGTTGGAGAATAACAAAATCCAACTGCCGGCGATCGTAGATCAAGAAGGGGCCAGCAAAGTGACGGATCCGAAGTACTACGCGTACCATAGAGCGGTCCATCACCCTACGAGGTCATGCTACCACCTCAAGGACAAGATCCAGGCATTAATTGACGTGGGCGTCATAACCCCGAAGCCGTCCAAGAACGTAGGAGCAAATGCAGTATCAATCAGCTTTGGATCGGTGCCCACAACATGGTTCGAGCCAAAGCGCGTCACCAAAGTAGGAATGAAGACGGTGAATGATGATCCGTATGGACAGCGCAAAAAGGGACTTGTGCTACACACAGCCCCAAACGGCGAAATCCTCTGGGTTCATCCGGATCTTATTGAAGATGATCAGTGGCCGACTTTCTCGACCAAGAAGGGTAAAGGCAAGTCCTGCAATGCTACTTCTGCAGTCTTCGAAGAGGATGGTGATGAGGCTCCTACCTTCCCGCTCTCCGAAGAAGAACAAGAAGTCTTTGCCACCAGAAGCGGAAACCAGTACCATTTCAACTATCCATCACCTAATGATCAGTTAGCTGAGCAGGGGGTGACTAAACGGGGACCAGACAAAACTCTCACGGAGCTGGGGGTGATTGCGGTTCCTAAACCGGTTGAAGAGGCTCGACGACAGCCGGTGGATAAGCAGAAAGAAAAGAGACCCCAGGAGGTGCAGAATCCGAAGCAGTCTCGTTTCAATCGTCCGATTGGAAGAGATAAACCGAAGAGCTTGAACACTCCGCGTATCTTTGATATTATGGCTCAACTAGCTAATATTCCAGCACGGATAACACTGTATGAGTTGCTGCGGTTGTCTAAAGAGACCAGGAAAGCCTTACAAGAGGCCTTAGCCGATTCAGAAGCATTTCTTACTCGGATCAAGCCGATACCGGAAGAGCCAGAACCGCTAACTCAACACTATAATATAGCGGCTAAGAACCTTCCCTGCATTACCTTCACCAAAGAGGATATGCAGACGAAGAATTCGAATCATGATCGACCCCTGTATTTCATCGGGTACATTGGCTCCAGCGAAGTCAACCGAATCCAAGTGGATCCGGGTTCCGCTGTGAGTATTATACCGCTTCGCTTGATGCATAGCCTCGGCATTCCAGTCAGTAAATTTGCATCTACAGGCACTGTTATTTACGGATTCAACACCAGCGGGTCAAGGCCTTTGGGAAAGATCCGGATAAAATGTCAAATGGGTGATCTGAAGACGGAGGTCACATGTTATGTGATTGATGCTGAGACATCATATAACCTACTACTGGGTCGGCCTTGGATCCATGATAACGTTATAATTCCTTCCACTCTCCATCAGTGTTTGAAATATGTTGACACTGATGGTAAAGTCAGGACGGTGGTCGCGGATAAGCAACCATTTAAAGGGTTTGAGAAATATTTCACTGGTTCTCTCCTTTATGGTAACGAATCCGATACTGAACCATCGGCCCAGGGCACGGACAGCGGAGAAGAAGCTGATTCCGAAGCCGGATTCGATTACAATGGAGGTTTTGTTTTTAATGACATTGTACCCTTTGTAATCAATCTTGACGATGAACAATCGTCAGATGGCAATTGTAACTGGAAACTTGCCAATAATGAAATAAATGATGATTTAGAGTACTCACTGTCTCTTGATGATGTGATAAAGGGATTGTATGATAATCTCGATTTGTATATGCCGCTTCGATCGTCCTATGTAGCAAAGAAATGCCTCCAGCATTCTTTCGGGACAACCCTGGTTATCCCTGCCAAAATAGGAGGCGAAAAGGAAGTGATTTACGGTAAAGGAGAGAATTTTCCGTTACCAGATCATTTCTTAAAAGAAGATGAGAATGATGACAAACCTGGTCAACATTTATCTAAGTATAGTCCGGAAGCACGCAAGCTCATGGAAAAACAGGGATATAATTTCACACTCGGAGAAGGTTTATACTTCGATCGAGGTCCCCGTATTCCAGCCAAAGCAGCATATGTACCAAAAGGGAAACCGGATGATTATTATAAGTTTAGACGAGGTTTAGGCTATGCATCCTCATCTGATGACGAATGTTGCTGGTAAATCATCGATCAAATTGCTAACAAAAGTAAAAATAGGTACTCATCAGATTCCTCGGAATGGGATTCCGATACAAGTCTGGGGAAAGTATTCAAAGCCCTAATGACGAACATGACTACAGCTGATCCATCCATGGGTTCATCACCTGAACATGCAGTATGGTGATAGATTTGAACAGAGGGAACCCCCCACTGAAGATAAGGTAGTCCAAATTAATATGGGCGATGAGGTCAACCCAAAGCCTATATTCATCAGCGATAGTCTTCCCCCAAATGAGAAGGAGGAATTAATTGCTCTCATCAGGGAATATATTGACGTCTTCGCTTGGAACTATGAAGACTTGCCAGGGCTCGACCCCAATATGGCAGTGCATCGCCTCGATATCAAGTCGGATGCTAAACCTGTCAAACAACAGCAAAGACGGTTTCGTCCGCAGATTATGGAAGCCATTGAGGCAGAGGTTAAGAAGTTGATCGACTCAGGATTTATCCGAGAGGAGCAACATCCAGACTGGTTAGCCAACATTGTTCCAGTCATGAAGAAAAATGGTAAAATCAGGATTTGCATCGACTTCAGGAACCTGAATGCGGCATGTCCAAAAGATGACTTTCCTCTACCAATCACGGATGTCATCATCGATAATACGTGCGGATTTGAGAGGATGTCTTTTATGGATAGCTTTTCAGGATATAACCAAATCAAGATGCATCCAGATGACGAGAAGCATACAGCGTTCAGAACGCCCCTCGGTGTCTTTTGCTACACGGTGATGCCTTTCGGTCTAAAGAATGCAGGCGCCACGTACCAGCGAGCAATGACTAAGATTTTCCAAGAACATCTCAGGAAAATTGTTGAGTGCTACGTTGATGATTTGGTTGTGAAAAGCCGCAACAAAGAAGATCACATCAAGGACTTGAAGACGATGTTCGATCTCATGCGGAGTCATCAGTTGAAGATGAACCCCACTAAATCCTTCCTTGGAATGTCCAGCGGAAAATTCCTTGGATTCGTCGTCACCACTAAAGGTATACATATTGATCCTGATAAAGTGAAGGCAATACATCAATTGCAACCCCCAAGAAATCTGAGAGAACTCAGAGGATTGCAAGGGCGTTTAGCTTACATCCGGCGGTTCATCTCAAATCTCTCTGGGAAGTGCCAACCATTCTCTAAGTTAAACAAGAAGGGCGTGTCATTTATTTGGGACGACGCCTGCTAAAAAGTACTTGAAGATATCAAAACATATCTGACGAATCCTCTTGTTCTCGTTGCACCAAAATCAGGTAAACCGTTCTTGATTTACATCAAAGCGATGAACCACTCGATAAGTGCTTTATTAGCGCAAGACGATGATAATGGTCACGAACAGGCAGTCTATTATTTAAGTCGGACTCTGGTAGGCGCCGAGTCTCGATATCCGATGATTGAGAAAGAATGTCTCGCATTGGTATTCGCAGTACAAAAGATGCGACATTACTTGGTTGGGCAGACGATTTACGTCATTTCCAATGTTAATCCGGTACGGGTATTTATGACTCAACCGGGTTCGATGAATTGGCGGTTAGCGAAGTGGGCCCTTCTCTTGTCCCAATATGATTTGCACTTCAAACAGCAGAAGTCAATCAAAGGACAAGCAATTTGTGATCTCTTGACGGCAAACCCGACCGCGGATACGGTAGAAGTATATGATGACTTGCCGGATGAAATCCATAAGGTTAACACTACATCGCACCAACAAGTATGGCAATTATACTTCGATGGTGCTTCGAGAGCAGCTAATGTGGTAATAAACCCGGGATGTTCTAGAGTTTCCTCCGGAGTCGGAGTTGTTTTAGTTTCCCCGGGGAAACATGTGATGCCTCGGGCTTATTCACTGACTGATCCATGTTCCAATAACGTAGCTGAGTACAACGTGCTTCTTATTGGACTCAGCTTCGCCAAGGAGCTGGGGGTCGAATATCTCGAAGCTTTTGGAGATTCTCAATTAATAGTCAATCAGGTCCGTGGAGAGTATGAAGTCAGGAACCAAGACCTGATCCCGTACCACCAAGAAGCCGTCAAAATGGCAGATTCTTTTGAGGAATTCTTCATTGAATACATCCCTCGTCACCAGAACGCTTATGCGGATGCACTGGTAACACTAGCGGTATCACTCGCGCAGCCTCCCGTAACTGAACTGCTAGTCACATTAAGATCACATTAACTCTGCATACCCATATACAATATGGATATCGAAGAGGAAGAGGATAGAAACATAAACGCCAAGAAGGTGAACTCAACTCAAATTGGGTTAGAGTCCCGAGATTGGCGTTTTCCCATCATTGATTACGTCCAGTATGGTATTTAGCCAGAGGATGTAAAAGAAAGGGAATCAATCCGCCGAAGAGCACCAAGATTTTTCTATAACACTGAGACTCATACATTATACCGTCGAGGGTACGATGGTTTGTTACTCCGATGCCTTTCGAACAAAGAAGCAGAAGAAGTTCTTAAGGAAGCACACGAAGGAGAATGTGGTGCGCATCAGCCCGGGCCTAAACTGTATGATCGCATCAGGAGAATGGGATATTTTTGGCCAACAATGGTTCATGATGCAATCGAGTACGCCCGAGAATGTCATGCCTGTCAAGTACATGCAAATTATATGCACCAGCCACCAGAGCGTTTACACACGTCAACCACGTCTTGGCCGTTCGAGACATGGGGTATGGACATTGTCGGTCCTATTTTTCCCCCTTTAGTTAAAGTTGATCGATTCATTCTCGCCATCACGGATTATTTTTCAAAGTGGGCTAAAGCGATTCCGCTTAAAGAAGTGAAGACGAACAACGTCATCAATTTCATCAAGCATCATGTCATATACCGACACGGCGTGCCAAGACGGATCATTCATGACAACGGTCCACAGTTCATAAGCAACGCTTTCGTCAGGTTCTGTGACAAGTTCAAGATTCAAGATGTTTCGTCAACTGCTTATTATCCCGCTGCGAATGGATTAGCTGAGGCTTTTAACAAGACGATCATTAAGATCCTATCAAAGCTCGTGAAGACCAATAAACGAGACTGGGACGATAAACTCGGCGAAGCACTCTGGGCTTATCGTACCATCATACGCACACCTACGGAGCTACCCTATATTCGTTGGTATACGGATGTGAAGTTGTGCTGCCGTTAGAAATCCAAATCTCATCCCTTCGGATTGCTCTCGCAATGGAGATGACGACGGAAGAACAACATCAGAAACGTCTCAGAGAACTCAAAATGTTGGATGAGAGGCGCTTGGAAGCTCAACAACACATCGAGTTTTATCAAGCCAGAATATCTAGGGCTTTTAACAAAAGAGTCCGACAAAGAAGCTTCAAGGAAGGAGATCTGGTCCTCGCTGCTCACCGACCGATAATCCTCAACTCCAAGAAGAAAGGTAAATTTGAACCTAAATGGGAAGGACCGTTTGTGATAGACACAGTCTACTCAAACGGCGCATATCGCCTCATTTCTCTAGAGGGCGTCAGGCAATTAATGCCAATAAATGGGAAGTTCCTGAAAAAGTAATATCCCTAATACATTCAGGATAACCCATTTATCAGGAAGTTCCTCGAAGAATATTACACTTAATATTCTAAAGGATAACCCGAAATTATTTCTTACCACCAAAATCCCTCACTGATCAATTTCAATTGACAGTGAGTCCACCAAAAATGTCTTTCTAGTCCAAGCCACCAACGAATTCCCCTCTTGATTCTTTCCACGAACAAGAGGCCCACTTTCAATTCAGAGTTTCCTTTCGATAAACAAAAGAACTCCCTTCCTTTCTCTTTGGTTAGACCTCTTCATGGGTATAACCAAAGTTGAAATTTTATTTCGATAAATGAAAAACTCATCTAGATAACCAGTCCTATAAAAGGTAAGCTTATCAAGATCTTCCGGATTCTCGGAGTGGAGATCCCACTTCTAGTTTCTTTCTTGAACTAGAAATAGAATATAAAATTCTTCCTTTCCAGAATCAAGGAATAGAATATAAAATTCTTCCTTCCTTATTCGGGGAATAGAATATAAAATTCTTCCTTTCCTACACCAACTCTTTTTTCAAGAATCTATCAAATTATAGGATTCATCCTAGGAAGTTTATCCCGAATCCTAAGCAGGGATAAGTCTGCGCCTAACATGCGCTGCCGGTTTAGTCTTTCTCCGTAGAAGAAGACACCAGAGTTCGATTCTGGGGTATTCTATCCTGAAACCTAAGCAGGGATAAGTCTGCGTCTAACCCGCGCTACCGGTTAGTTCTTAACCGTTAAAAAGAACACTTGCCCACATATTTAACATTGTGGCAGGTTGTTATTAATAACACCAAAATACATACCTTACACGCATGGGGAATTTCATCCTGAATCCTAAGAAAGGATATGCCGACGCCTAACACGGGTCGCCGGTTTAGTCTTTATCCGTAGAAAAAGACACCAGAGTTCGATTCTGGGGTATCTTATCCTGAAACCTAAGTAAGGATGAGTCAGCGTCTAATACACGTTGCCGGGTAGCCTATTCCCGTAACAATGGCGAAGTCTACGTATTCAAAGTCGTAGCAAAGAGTCTAAGGGAGTTCATTCCGTTAGCACAACGTTTCATGCGGAACGGATTTAGACAATCCGCATGCTAGCCCGACTCAAACGGTAGTCGGTAAAGGCTAATCAAATCCGTTGAAGGCTTGGGGTTAGCCAAAAATCCTAAAGTCAACGCCTAACACGCGTCGTCGGGTAGCCTATTCCCGTAACAAATGGTAAAGCCTATGTATTCAACATTATAGCACAAAGTCTAAGGGAGTTCATTCCTTTAGCACAACGTCACATGCGGAACGGACTAAAACAATCCGCATGTAAGCCCGATTCAAACGGTAATCGGTAAGAGCATGTCAAATCCGTTGAAGGCTGAGGATTTGCCAAAAATCCTAAGTCAACGTCTCATACACGTCGCTGTTTAGTCTTTTCACAGGAGAAAGACGAAGTTTACGTATTCAATATCGTAGCACTAAAAGGGTTAACTCTTTTAGCTTAACGTTACATGCGGAACGAATTTAGACAATCCGCATGCTAGCCCGACTCAAACGGTAGTCGGTAAAAGGCTTATCAAACACGTTGATGGCTAAGAATTTGCTAAAAATTCTATAAGTACGAGTCATTGACGTATCAATTCCGTAGATTGGTCTCGTGACTCGAGTACCTGCCACGCTCTAATACCTTAAGAGCCTAAAACTGTGTATACTCCAGAAGACGTACGAGTATAAACTGTGTCGAACGCCGGACAACGCGTCGCAATGAAGCTTGGACGCCGGACAACGCGTCACAAGGAAGCTCAAACGCCGGACAACGCGTTGTAAATGAAGATTCAACACCGACAATCGATGGTCAGTTCTATGTTGAAACAGCAAACTCGAGCTAAAAAGTCAGGAAATCAAGAATCGACTTCAAGTTCAAAATTCCGACAAACGGTCAGACAATAAATGCAGCACCGGAACCCTTATAGATATTCGACAAAGCACCGAACAGCCTGGAGGACTGAAGGAATCAAGAATGGAAGCCATTCTGAATATCCCGTCGTAACCGATTGAAGGATGGGACAATCATATCCAAAGTATTCCAGACTCTTCTACAAAAGAACGAGGTTGAAATACTTTGGAGGGGGTATCTGTAGGCGTATAAAATTGCCTATAGGTCCCTTAACACAGATCGACGACGTCAAACCAACCATCGGGCAACGTATCCAAACACGATCGTTAGTCCACAACACCGAAGCCAAATGATACACGACGAAGAGGATTAACGAGGCTACGAGGCTAACGAACCGCACGCAAACAACGTAATAAATCCACTCGTCATCCAACCAAGAGCAGACTCGAAAGAATCAAGATCGAATCAAGATCAGTTTCGGACTCGAACTCAAAAGTGGATTTACTGCCAAATCAGGATCCGGATTTACTGCCAAATTAGGTCAACGAATCAAGTCCGGATAAATCAGCCACAAAACCGGAAAACGGACGCAACGGCGAAAAAACCAATACCAAGAGAGACCCGGCCAAAACCGAGTCACCTAAAGGTGGCTCGGTGGCCGAGCCACACTCAGACCTGGGCCCAGATCTGGGCCCAGATCCACTTTCAAAACCTATAAATAGGAGGGTAGGGGCCCATTTTCAAAGGTTGGATTTTGGAGAGCTGAAACTCTGCTGGATTGATAACTCACCTTCGGATTTTCAAGCTCAGAAGACTCGGACTCTCAGATCTGGTTCTTGGCGATCATCCTCGCTAAATTAGACAGGAGTTCGAGAGAGATCAGATCTGAGATCTACATGGTTTCCCTCCGGATCAAAGCTTGGCCTTTGATCCCGAGAAGAGTCTCGATTTCGCTTGGTCGATTTTGACACTTGGGCTATTATTTCCTTGGCGAAATAATCTCCTCGGCTGTTATTTCCTTAGCGAAATAACACCCGTCATACCGTTTAGATCCGACCAGATCTAGATCGCGCGGTGGTCCACGGATAAACCCCGGCGTAGGCAAAGAACCCACTCAAGTGAGTGACCGCAAAACAGGAGCTCGTGATTCGTTCGACATAGAAGGAAAAAGTTGTAATTTTTATTTCTTTTATTGATTTCGTTGTAACCGGATCTTATAAAAAGACCGGATCTTTGTAATCGATAAACTGTTACTAAAGAGTACGATGAATTCAATGAAAGCTACGATTTTTACCGCGAACACAATGTAGGGTTTAGTTGGATAATTCCTCAATCCTTTCAAAGCTTGAATCTTTCTTTGTAATTTTGAGTTTATGATTATGGGTGAAGAAGTTGGTGAAAGTAGCAAGATGGCGGTTATAGTTCAAGTTGGGTTTCAGAACACTAAGATTAGTGTGATGAAATATGACAGCAAGATTAATTTTGGTTTGTGGATGAGCGATGTTCAGGATCCGCTCAATGCACAGAATTTGGAGGAGACCATTATGGTCTATGAGAGGCCACCAAAATATGAAGAGGTTATATGGGAAAAGATGAATATGAACACTTGTGGGGTGATCAGGTCTCGTTTGAAACAGAAGCTGAAATATGATGTGATTGGGGTGACATCTGCAATAAAGATGTGAGAAATTCTCAACAACAAGTACCTTACGAAGAGTATTGAGAACAGATTGTACTTGCTGCGTAGTTTTATTCAGATTTTAGATATCCAGGGGTATCTCACTAGCAGTTCATGTGAACAACTATACTAAGTTGTTGATGTGGCATAAACATATACCCAAAAATTGCAAGTGCACAATCAATCAAGTTATAGTATAAAAAGTTATCGATCCCACGAGAAAGGTGTTTTGTAGGAGAAAATTAAAATTGGTTCTTATGTTGCGTGCGTGACAAATAGGAGCGATGAGTGAATATGATTGTGGAGAGATGGAGAGAATGAAAATGGTGTGTAAATAGGCACAAAATGTAAGTGAGAGTGGGTGTGACAATGAATGAATGATTTTCACAAAGAAAGATGAATAAAATCAAGAATCAAAAAGGAGAATTAAGAATAAAAAGAAAATTCAAAAAATTAAAGATGGCAGATTCAATTAATGATATCGGTAATCTAGAACTGAATCCACTTCTTAGAAAAGGGTGATTCCCTAGAGGGTTCTAGCCTAAAGGTGAATCAAAGAAAATAAAAGAGGGTTCTAGCCTCTAGGCTATTTAACAAGAAAATAAAATCTAGCTTCAAGCATAGAAACAAATCTAAACTAATAAGCAATAAAAAAGAAATAAAAGAAAAAAATAAAAGAAATGCAAATCTCCAAATAATTCTCCATCTCCATCTTCATCATCCAACAAAGAGATAAAATATTTAAAGTGGTGAAAAAATTATTTTATTAATTGTAACAAAAGTTACAAATTTGGAAGGTTTTCACAATTAAGAGTGGCCCTCCTCTCCAAATGGAGTTACAAAAATTTTTACACCTCTAACCCCTCACTTTCTACCCTTATTTATAGTAAATAGCAGTGAATGAGAGCCATTGGATCGAAATCTTATCTAAAAACCATGAATTTCAGCCTTAGATTCGTAAAAGAATGACAATGGTATCGATGCCGGCATCGATGCGGGCATAGATGCCGGCATCGATGTCGTAGTGCTCTGCAATTGCAATCCACAGTTTCTTCTTCTTTTATGCTTTGGGCTTGGGCTTCTTTGGCATTTCTTCTTCTTTTGGGCTTTCATGCTTGAGTTCTTCATTTAATTAGTGGGCTTTGTTGAGAGAAGAGATATTAGGCTTTTATTTTTGATTAACCTACAATTAAAGATAAAAATAATTATTATTGATAAATTTATTCATATAAACTAGATAATGAAGGTATAAAATTGTAATAAAATATGATTATCAAATACCCCCACACCTAAACTTCTGCTAGTCCTCTAGCAAAGAAAGAAAAAGAAAAAAAACCTAACTCACTTTTGCGAGAATCGCGGTTGTATTTAGCGTATACAACAAGCTTTTAAACCCCTAGGTTACCCTAGTGGATGAGTTATAGTCTCGTGAGGGTTTGTCGTGAATATATCCACAAAATTCGGTCATCTTGCCAAATTAATGAAGTTAGTAAAAAACTAAATTTACTTGATAATTGAAGATAGTTATTACTCAAGGAAACAGTTTTATATATAACTCTAAGGTAAATTTCCTAGAAAATCTTCTCATTATAGCAATACAAAACCAAACCGAACTTAGAAATTTAATTTAAAAGTTTTGAAAAGAACATGCTATATCATTGTTTTAAATAATTTTCAAGTTACTTGATCTAAAATATTTTTCAAGACCATATATA
>BQKN01006052.1:0-19292 GCA_022839385.1 Asparagus kiusianus | reverse complement strand
ATTGCTAGTTTAGTTTTTCACACTTTTCTCTGTTATTTATATTGATGAAGATTAAATCAAGTGAGGAGCATATCATATTTGTTCTCTTTTAAAAAAAAATTATTTCCTTTTTTATTAATCACATAAGATTTATTCATTCAGATTGTTTTGTTTCATATTCCAAAGCTTGTACAGCTCCAGTTGCTTATTGTTCAAATTTCAAGTAACCTTATTTCATACTGGTTTGTCATTAATAGACCATGATTAAATTCAATGAATTCTTCTTGTTCTTTAATTTTTAAAGGTGTTAGTTTTTTTAAGATTCAGATAGATGTGAAAGGGAAGCATCATGCAACGTGATTTTCTATCACATGATTAAATAAAATGCACTTGATGAGTTAGAAGGTTTCTCAATTGTGTGCATCTCATAACTTGTAATTATTTTTCTTGATAAGCAAGGTGGTCATTCCATTTACCAGCTCCTGCTGGCCTTTTTGGCATATATGCTTGTAAGCTTCTTGTTGAATTAAATTTTTTTTCTCTTTTACTATTTTCTATATTTATATTGGTTCCACGTCTTAGCATTGTATGCCTAGTTTAGTTTGTAAGAAGAGCTTTTTGTTGAAAGATGTCTTACTGAGGTTACCATCTTTTTCAAGTGTCCATCATGAAGTTGTTAGAACATCCAAATTTAGTGAATCTTGTAGAGGTGATTGATGGCCCAGAATCAGATCGGTTTTACACGGGTAACTCTGTTCATTCCTTAACCTGTTTCCCTCCTATTCCCAGACTTGTGATTGGCCTTATTCGAAATTTCCAGAAACTACTTGTTCAATATAAGCATGTTTACATGTAGTTTAAGAATAGGGGGAAGGAAAGTGGATTTGTGATACCATGGGAAAAAGTGGTGGGGTAGGAGAAAGCGCTGCTAGAAGATATCTACGAGATATAATTTCTGGGCTTGTGTACCTACATGCTCATGTAAGTTCTCGTCAGGAAAAAAATGCCCAAAATTCTGCAGCGTGTACACAAATTACTTGCCCTTATTCAGTATAAGATTTCTAAAATCATGTCCATACCATAAGTTTCCAGTTTTTTCAAGTTCTGATAAGCATGTTTAGTAGTAAACGGTTGGCATGAGAATCTTGCTGATCACATATGGTTCCATGAACATTCATAATGCAGGCGGGTTGTCTTCCTGCAAAATCTATGTCTTGTCTGGGTATGCGTGCTAACACTTACTGAAATCTGCACAAGTTTTGTCTCTTGGCAGAAATCATGAAAATTTTGATGCTTGTCTAATTGCTGATATCCTAGGAATAATTTGCGAAGTTATCTTTATACTATGTGACCAACAATATGGAAATAGTTAATGGGTGTATTGCTGAGCTTTAATACTATTGATTAGAAGTAAAATATTGCATGTGTGTATCATTGAGCTATAATCAACCTGACTTTTGAAACTAAAAGTGGCATTGCTTATAAATGGCAATCCTGATTTATAAATTATTACTGAGCTGTAATGGCATGATATCAAGAAAATGGATGATCTTCCCGAGAGTTGTATTGTAGTAGTTGACTGCAGAAGGGACAACTGCAGCTCTGTCGTAGAGGTACTTCAACAAATATATAGTTAAAACTGCTGTCTGCTAATATGAAGACCACCTGGTTTATGAAGCATATAAGAAGCTAATTATTCTACAAATGTCAATACTTTAAAATATATGCTATCTGATACTACGTAATATTTATCTAACAAATTCAGTGCTCTGGAATTACTTATATAGGTTCAGTTAAACCACTTCGGTTCTTCACTAACAAGTTTTCGCGTTTTTTTTCATACCTAGATTAATGTTGCTTTTGTATGCCACTTGCTAATTGTTAAAGTTATGCATCTACTAGCTTAGGGAGCAAAAAGAATTCATACAGTAAACCATTGGAGCTAGTGAAATACCCTTAGTCCATAGCAATCATGTAGCTCTGTAGTTTTAGCACTTTTGACTTTCAGACTAACTTAAAAGTGGTGTTCATGCACTTTTGATCAGCACTGACACTTCCTTCCCCTGGTTGCAGGGCATTGTACATGGGGATATTAAACCCGAAAACCTTTTGGTGCTAAGAAGTGACTCTGTTAGGATTTGTTTTGGTGTTAGCCAAGTTCTTGAGGTAATTCGTCATCTTACTTCCTCAGTGATCCTTCTTATTGGCATTGGACTATAACCCAATATATTCCAAACTCCCTGCAGCGCTATGCAGTAACCTTTCTTGATTTGTAGATATTTTTACTGCCTTTTATTCTAAGTAATGCCTAATGAGTTAGATTAAAGAATTAATGGAGCAGCAAGGACTAGGTTATACGCAAGGAAGGTAGATTAAGAAGTTAAATGGTGGTTGGCTATAATTTAGGATGGAAGATGATCTTAGTTAAGTGCAATGGAGAAACTGAGTTACCTTAAGTGGTTCTTTGTTTTTGTTGTTGTTATTAATTATTATAATATTGACGGCAGCTAAGCCTCCCATTTTCTATCTCTCATGCAGGACTGCAGTGAAGAGGTCTCGGGGTCTCCAGGAACCCCTGTTTTTTCCCCTGAATGTTGTTTAGGTAACCTAAATCTTTCACTTATCAAATTAAGTTTTCAGAGATCTAATCACATTTATGCATGGCATTTCATTGTTGTTTCTTATGATAAAAATCTCTTGAACAGGCTCTACCTATAATTGTAAAGCTGCGGATGCATGGGTTCTTGGCATTACATTATATTGTATGATACTTGGTAATTGCCCATGTATCGGGGCAGCCTGCAAGATACTTATGAAAAGGTAGTTCCCTTTGTTTTATATCATTATTATTTTATGTTTTTTCTTGTGCCATCTTAGGTTGTTCTTGCAACATTCGGTATTTCAGATAGTAAAACCCACTATATATGCCTGAAGAGCTTGATCCTGAGCTCAAAGACCTGCTCCATGAACTTCTTTGTAAAGGTCAGTTCCATGACTCTAAAACTCGAAAATCTTAAGCTCCTTTGCTTTTTCTGTCTATGGCACCAAAATTTTTGATAAAATACTAAAAATCACATTTATTGGTTCCTAGAGTGTGCACATGCAGGAGTTAGAGGATTAAAGCTTTTATGGTGGACTAAGTACCCTAACGCCTATTCTGGGCTCCCGTATCTGTGTGCAACACGTGCCGACACCAACACTTATTGGACAATATTGCACACATTTATTCAGACTTTTACTCAATTATTTAATGCATGTTTTAGTTTAAATGTTTGCCATACACTTCTTTGACGTATATCTTATACTTCACGTCTACTTCCTCTCATTAGATGCGAGTCTGGTTCGTATCAACCATAGCTAGTTCAGAAGCTTGAATTCAAAAGATTATTTGGGTATTTACTTCAAAACGAGCAGTTTTCCAATCTATAGTCTACTTTATAAATTGAACATAAAAATGTTATAGAAATTTTAGTTTTCATAACATGTTTATGAAAAACCAAAATCAAACTCATGGAAGCGTTTCTGAACTTCTGTGTATAACCCATGATTTTGATCGTTTTTTATCATATCACAAGTTGTCGCCCTGCTTAAAATATTTTAGTGTACTTAAAACTTTTTGAATTTCTATGGACTATAACCCATTATTTATGTTGTTTGACCACATTACAAATTATCGTCTTGTATAAAACATCTTATGTGCAGTTTGAAATTCAAGAACTTTGTGGACTATAACATTGATTCTTGCTGTTTTCGACGAAATCACAAATTTGTTTCTGAGATAGAATATTTTATGCATATTCATAAGTTTCAAAATTTACGTCGCCTATAATCCATGATTTTTGTTGTTTATTGAAATACCATGAACTAACGCATGATTTTGGCTCTTTTTTACAAAATCAGAAATTTTCTTTCTACATAGAAGTGTGTACTATGAAATCCAATATTCTTTGGCTAAGAACCAGTGATTATTTTTTTTCATTTTCGACCAATCATAAATTTTCATCTTAGATAGAATATTTTGTGTGCTCATAAGTTTTATGTGGACTAATCCATGATTTTAGCGGTTTTTGGAATTACCATGTTTTCGCCCTAATCACAAGTTATCTAATGCAGAGTACTTTATGCATACACAAACTTTTCCGAATGTTTGTGGAATAACCCATGATTTTGGTTGTTTTCCGAATTACCTTGGAGTCAATGTTTTAAATATCGGTTATTTGAAATATATCAGACGGCCAAAATTCATATCGGATCCCAGTTATCGGGGATATATCGAGAATAAGTAGTAAAAATCGAAGTGTCATATTGGACGGTGAGCGTATATAATATAATATTCTAAAATATAATCTAACTATATTTAATGCAATATCGAGAGGGTCTTCGAGAGTGGTCGTCAAAAGAGGCATTCAAGTGAGAAATTTGCGAGTGATTTGTGGGAGAGCACAGAGGAAGCAGAGAGAATTAGGATTACACAACGAGCAAATGTGAAAAGAATAGGACAACATGGTTTTTGTTTAGTGGATGCGGGTCAAGTATGGAAAAAGGAGGGTTTTTGCCTCCAAACCCGAACCAGTTCACTTAGAATGTAAATTATAGAAAATCGGGTGATTTTGACCTACAAGATATCAGCCGTTTTATCGGATTCACACCGATATATCAGGACAAATCGGTCAGAAATGATATGCGATAACTTTTTGTAAAAATCGTATTGGCAATGACCCAAACCCTGTATATCGACGATAAATCAGTAAAATTGGTCTATTTTTAAGCTTGGACTAGAACCCATGATTTATTTGTTACCGACCAGTTTATTTGTCGTCCCGCGTAGAATCATACCCTAACATCTTCGAATTTTTGTAGACTAAAACTCATGATTTTGAAAATTTATTCTTTATCTTAAAGTTTAATCTCGCATAAAATATTTTATGCGTACTTAAAATTTTAAAAATCAGTATACTATAACCCATGATTTTGGTTGTCTTCGACAAATTATAAGTTATTGTCCCTTAAAAAAATATCTTATGCGTAGTCCAGGACTTGAACTATAATACATGAAATTGTATTTTTTCTAGAAAATCATAAATTGTGGCCCCGCATAGAATATTTTGTGCACTTAGAAATTCCTAAATTCTATTGATTATAACTCATGATGTTGATTGTTTTCAACTAGATCATAATTTTTCGTTCGAGATAGAATATTTTATGCGTACTCAAGTTTTCAAATTTCTGTGGACTATAACTCTTTGAATTATCATGGACTATAACTTATTATTTTTGTCGTTTCCGAGCAAATCACAATGTGTTGTCCTGCGTAAAAACTTGTGTACTCAGTAATTTATGAATTTCTAAGAACTATAACCCATGATTTTGTTGTTTTTAAGCAAATCACAAGTTTCCACCCCACATAGAATATTGTGTGCATAATAAAAAATTCCTATTTTTTATGGACTATAAACCATGATTTTGGTTGGTTTTGACCAAATCACAAGTTGCCCTTCCACGTTTAACATTTTATGCGTTGTCCAATATTTTTGAATTTTTATGGATTATAAAGCATGATTTTGGTCATTTTCAATAAAATCACAAGTTGCCATTCCGCATTAAAAATTTCTATGGAGTATATAATCAATTATTTTGGTCACTTTCAACCCAATCTTAAAATTTTACCAGGATAGAATATTTTATGCGTATTCAAACATTTTTGAAGTTCTATGGACCAATGTTGAAAATAACAAAAATAATACAAACGGAGATGCCCAATACATAACTGAGAAATAACAAATTTATCTCACTGGAGTCACAAGAGCCGCCTTTAGGCAGAGGATTTTAGAGTAGGCAAAAAGCTAATGTTTCAGTTGGAGGAGACGAAAAGATCGTTTATTCGTAGGAACAGAATATGGTGATCAGAAATAAAATGGTAGGGTTTAAATTTTATTTGGACGATGGAGATGCATCAACGCGTCCTAATTAAAGATGCAATTTAACCTAAAAGAATCCATATTAACTAGTTATATAATGTAACACATTTAACGCGATATATCTTGTTTTTTATGGGTTAAATAGTTTCAGGGTTAAATGTGTGTGTTACTTAACAAGAGGGCACTGTATAGTTATAAAACGGGTTATAACAGGTTTTATAACAGATTTTTTAAACACTGCTATGGATTATGATCCATGATTTTGATCATTTTTGATTAGTTAGAAGTTGTTTCTTACATAAAATATTTTGGTGTAATAAAAAAATCCGGATTTTTGTGGCTGATAACTCATATTTTATGTTATTTTTAACCACATCACATGTTATCGTCCTTTATAAAATATCTTGTGTAGTTTGAAATCACAAATTTTCATTGGAGATAGAATATTGTATACATAATCAATAGTTTCAAAATTTCTATGGACTATAAACCTAATTTTGTTGTTTTCCTAAAAATCATGGACTATAACATAGACTATTTTGGACAAATTAGAAATTTTTGATGCGAAACGAGGGAGGGGGTCTATCAGAATCAACAATTTAATTTGAACAACGCACCGTTTCGTCAAAATTCATGATCTTCGGCAGGAAATTAATTTAAAACAATTAATGTGACAGATGAATTTTAGCAAGATTTGCATCAACAATCATGAACAGTTCCAATCTCAAACAATATAATCATAATATTCATTATTATTGCACAAGCTCTACAATCAATATCAAAATTCAACAGTCACATGTTCAGTTACTCTCAACTCACAATTATAATCTAAGCAGTGAATATAAGATAAGAGTTCAGAGATGATAAACTCATGCTATTAACTAACAGAATGAGATTAACAGAAAATACTGAGTCGAAAGAAAAACGATACCGTCGTCGGGCTGAACCGGCTTTGAATCACTTGTGAAGTATTAATGGATCCGTTTCCTTCACGTGTTGGATCTGAGTTGAGAACCAGATCCGATTGAGCCACGTTTGGATTTGTTCAAACAAATCAGATCCGAACGATCTCCCGTTGTCTTCGAACTTAGGGAAGAAAGAGGGGATTCGGGGCTGCTCAGAGTAGGTGTGATCGGGGATCTTAACGAGCGGGTCAGAGGTGGAGGAGGAACGACGGGTAGCGCGGGGCTGCTCAAGGATGCGAGAGTGCAGGGGGATGGCGATGGCTCGCCGATGTGGTTGGGGCTGTTCAGAGATGGGACTGGGGCTGGCGGTTGCGAATGAGGTGAGGGCAAGGTGTGGCTGCAGGGACGAATAAGAGGACAGAGGTGTTGGCTGATATGGTGGGGCGTATGAGGATGAGGAAGCAGGAGATGGGGTGGCAAAGGAAGGAGGGGTAGCTGGTGGCGCGACTGCGTATGGGAAAAGAGCAGGGCGATGCTGCGGGGGAGGAGGGAAAGGATTAGGCCGCAGTTGCTGCTAGAGGAGAGGAGCTGGGTGGTGACTGTGGGGAAGGAGGAAACGTTTGTGGAGAGAAGAACGGGGAGAGTTTGGCGCTGCTTAGAGTTGAAGGGTGGCTGTTGTCGGCAACTAGAGAGAGGGAGAGACAGTCGGAGTTTGTGAGAGAGGGAGGGGAGGGAGATTAGGGCGGCTGTTAGAGGAGAAGAGGAGGGTGTCAGCCTAGGGTTTCACACCCAAATTAGCTAACACAATATTTCATTCATTCATTCAATATTCCATAATTCTAATTACATAGCTCTTTTATAGAGCAATTACATATCCCTCAAATAACTCTAATCATTTCCCTAAAATCGCTCAAATACCAAAATCAAACCACAATTCAAAATTCAAAAATTTAAATTAACTACTAAAAACTGAAATAGAAAAAGTCAAATGACAAATAGAGAAAGTTGTAATTGTTGTCCTCATTATTTTTGTTCCCACAGAGAATATTTTATGCACACTATGAAATCTAAATGTCTATGGAAAATAACCAATGCTCTTGATCGTTTTGAACAAATCCCAAAATTCATCCAAGATTATGTGCACTCAAAATTTTGCGAATTTATGTGGAATATAACCGATAATTTTGGATGTTATGAAATTCCCATGGATTATGACTTATGATTTCCCCCCCTAATCACAAGTTGTATGTAGAATATTTTTATGCAAACTTCAAAATTCTCAAGTTTCTCGATAATTTAACTCCATGATTTTTCATTTTCAATAAAATCATTAATGTTCTTCGAAGATAGAATACTTTATGCATACACAATAGTTTTTGACTTTCGTGGAATAGTCTATGGTTTTGGTTGTTTATCGAATCACCATGGACTATAACCCACACTTTTGGCCGTTTATGAACATATCACAAGTTGTCCTACATGTAACTGTTCTCTAACAGTTTCAAATTTCTCTGGACTGGAACTCATTTTGAAATTTTCGACCAAATCTTATATTTTATGCATCACAAAATTTAAAAAATTAGTAGAATATAACCCATGAATTTGGTTTTCTCCATAAAATTTAAGAAGTTATCGCGTTAAAAAATAATCTTATGTGTGCTCTTAAATTGAAGAATTTTTGTTGACTATAAAACATGAATTTTTCTTTTTTGTAGAAATTCCTAAATTGTAGTCTTACGTAGAATATTTTATGCATGCTCCAAAATTTATAAATTTCTATGGATTATGACTTATGATTTTTGTCTTGTTTTACAAAATCACAAATTTTTGTTCGAGATAGAATATTTTATGTGCACTCATGAATTTGGTTGTTTTCCGAATTATTATGGAGTATAACTTATTATTCTTGTCCATTTCGAGCAAATCACAAGTTGTCCCTCGTAAATATTTTTTTATGCTTACTTCGTAATTTACGAATTTCTATGGACTATTATAACCCTTGATTTATCATTTTCGACCAAATCACGAGTTTTCACCTCATATAAAATATTTTGTGTACTTAAAATTTTGCAAGTTTTTGTGGATTACACCCATGATTTTGCTCGTTTTTGACCAAATTACAACTTGTTGTTTTGCATAAAATATTATAGAATACTCTAAAATTACCAAATTTCTATAGCCCATAACCTATGAATTTTGTTGTTTGGGATAATAACAAGTTATCAACCCGCATATAATATTTTACGCGTACTAAAATTTCCAAATTACTTTGGGGTGAACCTATGATTTTTAGTTGTTTTTGAGCTAAACACAAGATTTATCATCTCCTTTAAAATATCTTATGCCTTATGCGTAGCTCAAAATTGTAGACTATAATATAAGAATTTTGCTTTTTTCAAGATCATAAATTGTAGTCCCACATAGAGTACTTAAAGCATACACCGAAAGTCTTGCATTTTTCTGGAATATTAACCTATGACTTAGATTGTTTTCAACTAAATCATAAATTCTTGTTCCAAAATACAATATTTTAGGCCTAGTGAAAAGTTTTCGAATTTTCGTGAACTATAACTTATGAATTTAGTTGTTTATTGAATTATAATGGACTATGCCCATAACTTTGGTGGTTTTCGACCAAATCAGAGGTTTACATTTTGTGTAAATATGATATGTGTACTTAGTAATTTGTGGATTTCTGTGAATTATAATCCACGATTTGGCTATTTTTGGCCGAACCAAAAGTTTTCACTCCACATAAAATACTATATGCATACTTCAAATTCTCCAAATTTCTGTGGATTATAGCCCATGATTTCATTTTGGACCAGCTCATAAGTTGTCCCTGGCTATGTAGCACGGACACGGATCCGACACGGCTTCATGTTATGCGTGTCCGTGCTTCATAGGTCCCGAGTAGAATATTTTGTGTACTCTAAAAAAGACTGAATTTCTATGGATTATAACCCATGATTTTACGTGCACTAAAGTTTACTTTTTATACCAAATCACAAGTTGTCACCCACAAAATATATTTTATGTGCACTAAAAAATTTCTCTTTTTTTGGGCTATAACCCATGATTTTAGGTGTCTAATAAAATCTCAAGCTATCATCACCTATTAAAATATCTTATGCTTGCTTAGAAATTAAAGAATTTCTGTAGACTATAATACATGAATTTTTCTTTTTTCAAGCAAACAAGTAATTATAGTCCTGATAGAATATTTTTTGCGTATTCCTGAAGATTCCTGAAATTCTATAGATGATAACGTATAATTTTAGTTGTTTTTGACAAAATCAGAAGATGTTGTCCCGTTTAAATATTATATTTGTACTCCATAAATTTCAATTTTTTATGGAATTATGATTTTGGCCTTTTTAAATGAATTCACAAACTTCCAATCCACATAAAATATTTTATGTATACTAAAACACTTCCGCATTTCTTTGGACTATAACTCATGATTTATGTCATTTTTGACCAAATCATACAATTTTGTCCCGTGTAGAATATTTTATGAGTACTAAATCATACAATTTTGTACTTAAAATTTTTTAATATTTTTAACCAATGATTTTTGTCAATTTCGACCAAAGCAAAGGTTGCCACCTTGCAAAAAATTTTATTCATACTCAAAATTTCAAATTTATGTAGACTAGAACCCATGATTTTGTTGTTTTCGACAAAATCATAAACGATATTTGTTGTTTTTGACAAAATCATAAACTATCGTCCTATATAGAGTATGTTAAGCATACCTCGAAACCAAGAATTTTTGTGGACCAAAACTCATGATTTTGGCAATTTTCAACAAAATCACAAATTGTTGTTCTGCATAGAATATTTGATGGTTACTTCTAAATTTCTGAATTTTTATGGATTATAATCCATAATCGTTTTTTATCAATCATATAAGGTTTTATCCCACGTGGTATGTTTTATGCACACTTATAAAATTTAACCTATGATTTTGGTTGTTTTTGACCAAATCACAAGTTACCACTTCATATAAAATATCTTTTGAGTACTGCAAAATTCTCAAAATTTTAAAGATTATAACTCATAATTTCAGTTATTTTTGAAAAAACTACATGTTAACTCGCACGAAATATTTTACGAATACTAAAAAAATTTCAATTTTCTGTGGATTATAAATCATGGTTGTAGTTGTTTTCGACCAAATCGCAATCAGTGTAGAAAATAACGTGTTCCATAGCACAAAATAGCGCATAGACCATGTCGCTACGTAGCACTGGAAAATAGCGTAGAATCAAAATAACATACGCTATTTTACCCATAGCGTACGCTTTGTAACATGTCTTCATAGAGCTCCATAATTTAGCTTAAATTCTTCAAGGGTTGGGATTGATTTTTAAAAGAATTTTGATGATAGTGATTGAGTTTTTTTTCCAAATTAATCAGATTTTACACTGAAAGACATTAAAAAGAGATCAAAGAATTACTAATTACTTTTTTTCAAATTAATCAGATTTAGAAGTAATAAAAACTGGTACTTTTCTTTCAAAAATAAAAGTTGTAACTTCACTTGGATTACAATTAGATGATTTTACATTTATGATGTTTTATTGCCTATTAGAACTTATTGTGATAGGGTGTGATGTATTTTTTTTAACGACTACGTTTTTGGAATGATTGTTAAGGCTATACATGGTTGATCTTGTTGTGAAATTGTGATGATATATTGATTTGTGATAGTATTTTTATGGTGATATGTTTGAAAACTATGATGATTATTCATATTATTTGATTTTGAATATTATGTATCTATAAAATATTTAAATAATAATAAATTATTTAACTTACGTTAACAGTTATGATATTTTGCGTTTTATGTTAAGCTGAGGTGAGCGTTGCACTACATGTTATCGTTATTTTCAACATTGATCACAACTTATCATTTTGTATAAAAAAGTGTATATGCTTAAAAATTCAAGAATTTTTGTGGATTACATGATTTTGGCTTTTTTTAACAAAATAACAAATTGTCTTGCTGTATAGAAAGTTTTATGCAAAGTCAGGAATTACCAAATTTCTATAGATTATGACCCATGGTTTGGTTGTTTTTTGAGCAAATCTTAAATTTTCTTCCTAGATAGAATATTTTGTGTGCTCAAATTTTTTTGAATTTTTGTGGTCTATAACCTATGATTTTAACTATTTCACAAATTACCATATACTAACCCATAATTTTGATCATTTTCAACCACTTCACAAGTTGGCACCCTGTATGAATATTTTACCATAGTCAAAAAGTTCCTATGCTTTTTCATTATAAGTTATTGTACCATATAGAATATCGTATTTGTACTTTGAAATTCAAGATTTTTGTGGACTATAACATGTGATTATGGTTTTTGGCAAAATCACAAATTTTTGTCCAAGATAGAATATTGTATGCGTACTTATAAGTTTTGTGATTTTTATGGACTATAGCCCATGATTTAGGTTTCTGAATATCACAGACTATAGCACATGATTTTGGCCGTTGTTGACAAAATTACAAATTGTTTTCACATGCAGAATATTTTATACATAGTTTGAAATTCCTGAATTTCTATGTACTATGACCCATGATTTTGGTTCGATCAAATCCAAAATTTTCATCCTAGATAGTATACTTAATGCATATCAAAAACTTTCCAAATTTCTGTAGAGTGTAGCCCATGATTTTCATTATGCAAGTTACCATGGACTATAACCTTTGGTTTTGGTTGTTTTTGGTCTAATTACAAATCATTGTCCTACGTAAAATATTTTATGTGTACTCTAAAATTGTCGAGCCTTTCTAGAATATGACCCATTAACTTCGGTCATGTTCAGTAAGATCACAAATATTTTTACAAGATAGAATACTTTATGCGTACTTAAAATTTTCTCACTTTTTATGAACTATAACCTATGTTACCCAGGTACTTCTATAATGAAGCCGTATCCATACCGGACACGTACCTGGCACTTTCCCGTATCCAAACTTTGTAGACACTACTTGAATATATGTATGTATTTATTACAACATGTACTCAATTATACGATATATGTGTTAATTTAAAACACTTGTCAAACACTTCTTGGACATATAGCTTACACTTCACATCCGTTCCTTGAAACTAGTTAGATCGGGGTGAGGTTCGTTGTAGTCTATACCCAAGTTCAAAACTATATAGTTAAAGGGTCGTTTTGATGTCTAGTAAAAAACTGAGTAGTTTCCAATTTATGATAATCAATATGATAAAAGAAACTTTAAAATGTGACACAACTTTAATTCTAATGACACATGAAGTGGAAAAAAAGATCTCATGTATATATATATATATATATATATATATCCATGTCCCCGCACCCTACATTTTACAAATTTGTCGTGTCCCGCACCTGCATCCGTATCCGTTTCCATACAACTTAGACTAACATTTGGTTGTTTTCTGAACTATCATGGACTATAATAACCCACAATTTTAACTGTTTTCCAATACATGACATGTTTACGTTTTGTGTAGTATATTTTATTTATATTCTAAAATTTCCCAATTTATATGGACCATAATCTATGATTTTGATCATTTTTGACCAAATCGCAAAGTTTCATCTTGCATGAAACATTTTATGCTGACTCAAAAATTGTAAACTTTTTGTAGATTATAACTCATGATTTTAGTTATTTTTGACAAATCACAAGCTACATTTTTTACAAAATATCTTATGCGCTTCAGTATATTCTAATTTCTGTAGACAATAACCTATGATTTGTCTTTTTTGACAAAATCACATGTTGTCACCTTTCCTAACATATTTTGTTTCCAAAATTTTTGACTATAGCCTATGTTACACAAATAAAGGGCATGTGCGGACACGGGTGCGGATACGAGGCACAACAAAATGGTAAAAGTTAGGATATGGGGATATGACTATATACATACATATACAAATTAATAATCTACATGAGACCGATTTGTTTTTCATTCACACGATATTGGAGGTTGTCTAAAAATTACTACAGATAGTTGATCCCCACAAAAAATACAGATGATGAAAGATACAATCTGACATCCTTCACATCAACAAGCGGAAGTTACAATCTGACGACCTCCGCAACAGTCGATGAAAGTTACAATGTGAAGACTTTTACAGCAACGTACAAGAGATACAAATTGAAGACTCACATTCCTCAAGGGTCAAGTGTAAACATTACAAAATGACAATCGACACAAAAGTCAACGAAAAGAGATTACAATTGACGATCTCTACAAATCCAAATGTGGAAACCCTCTTTCGCGTCCCAGAAGCTCAAAACGCAGGGGTCGTCATGCACTTCCAGAGCTCAAACGCAAAGGTCGCCATGCGTTCCAGATCTCAAACGTAGGGTTCACCCCGCGTTACCAAGCTCAAACGCAGAGGTCGCCATGCGTTCTAGATCTCAAACGCAGGGTTCACCCCGCGTTGCCAAGCTCAAACGCAGAGGTCGCTCTGCGTTGCCAAGACCTAACGCAGAGTTCGCCCTGCGTTTTCTGAACTCAAACGCAGAGTTCGCTCTGCGTTGCCAAGACCAAACGCAGAGTTCACCCTGCGTTTTCAGAACTCAAACGCAGAGTTCACTCGCGTTTTCTCTCCAGAATGCGACCCTTGCGTTTTTGACTCAGGAACAGTTTTCAAAACTGTCCTGTCAAGGTATGGGGACAGTTAAGAGCCTGTTAAAGGGCACCTTACCCCCTGATTGCCCTATATATAGGGCTGGATCTCTAGCAAGAAAAGGAGGCGAGGAGAAAAGGGGGGCCAAAAATAAGAGAAAAAGAGAGAAGAAAGAGAAGGAGAGGGGCTTCTTGGAGAGTCTTCTTGGAGTATTCTTGGAGCTCTTGGCTTGCTCTTTAAACCCATTTTGATTAGTTCTCTTGGAGGTGCATCTCCTCTCTAAAATCAACCCTTCTTGGGGATTCAAACTCGGCTACAGTTCTTAACTCTCTTACAGAGAGTTTCTAACGTGTTCAAACAAGTTTCCTTCATACTCGCCTAGAGTTCTTAACTCTCTTACAGATAGTTTCTAACTTGTTCAAATAAGTTTC
Source organism: Asparagus kiusianus (assembly GCA_022839385.1). NCBI lineage: Eukaryota > Viridiplantae > Streptophyta > Magnoliopsida > Asparagales > Asparagaceae > Asparagus > Asparagus kiusianus. The sequence goes on along the minus strand of BQKN01006052.1, from coordinate 4,412 downwards.
CCCCAAACTCGTGTAGAGTTCCGAACTTGTCTTGTAAGTTCTTGACACTCTTACAGAGAGTTCTCAAAACTCGGCTGGAGTTATAAACTTGCCTCGCTAGTTCTCTCAAAGCGTCAAGTCAAGGAGAGAAGACCAACACCCCACAAAGTTGAAGTGTTCGGATCGTCAACGGGATACAAGATTCAAACTCTCATCGTCACAAAAAAAGAACCCAGTTTTAAACAAAGGTAGGGTTTCATCCTTCCCTCTTTTGTAAATCGGGGAACTGATAGAGAGAATTATAGTTTCTTTTTCTAAGTCAGAGAGAAGTTATATTGAGAGGATTGTAATCATTCTTTTTCTAAGTCAGTTAGAGGGAATAATCCAAATTCAATTCTCAAGTTTCTCGTAATTTCCCGCGCATACAGATATGAGAACTAAAATCCTTAATACTTTTTTTTTATGTTTCTTTTATTGAGTAGATTATAAATTGCCCCATTTTTTGAACTAGACACTCAAAAGATCCTTTAGAGTCATATTATGAACTAGGTACGTGCTAAAATGAACTTGTCCCAAGTCCAATGAGTTGCATAATTTGAGGTGAAGCATACGATATACATTCAAGAAGAGTATCATAGGTATTTTGAACTAAAACATGTGTTATATAATTGAGTATACATTTGAAAATGTATGTATATATTCAAGACGTGCCCAAGGAGTGACAGACACGGACATGGACACGAACACGAACATAGGAGCCTAGATGAAGTGGCCGGGTAACGTAGACTACAGCAAATAATTTTGGTTGTTTTTCGACCATACCAAAAGTTATGGTCTGTATGAAATAACTTGTGCGTACTACAAAATTCAAGAACTTTTTGGACTATAACACATGATTTAGTTATTTTTGATAAAACTAGAAAATTATCGTCCTGTGTAGAACAATTTATGCGTGCTTCAAAATTCTCAAACTTCTACAGATTATGACCTATGATTTTAATACTTTTTTACCAGCAAATATTTTCCAAAATAAAATATTTTATTCATGGACTATAACCCACGATGTTGGACCCTTCGAACAATTTACAAAGGTGCACCCAACATAAAATATTTTAATGCGCTAAAATAATTCTAAAATTTTTGTGAATTATAATTTAAGATTTTGGTTATTTTAGACGGCATCAAAAGTTATTGTGTGTATAAAATATCTCATGGTTGTTTTTGACATCACATGATTTTGACTACTTTCAATAAAATCACAAAATTTCATCTAAGGTACAATATTGTATGCATATTAAAAATTTTAAATTTCTTTTGACTATAATCAATGATTCTAGTTGTTTTTCGGAATACCGTGGATTATAACACATGCTTTTGGTCGTTTTCACAAGTTGTCTTCATGCATTGATTATCTTATGCTTACTTTGAAATTGAAGAATTTTTAAAGACTGATACATGAATTTGGCTTTTTCGAGCCCGCATCTAATATTTTATGGTTACACTAAAATTCATGAATTTCTATGTACTATAATCCATGACTTTGGTCATGTTTACTAAATCACAAAGGTTTGTTCTAGATAAAGTATTTTACACGTATTCAAAAGTTTCTAAATTTTTGTGGACTATAACTCATGGAATTGGTTGTTTTCTGAAATATCATGGAGTTTAACCCATGATTTTGGTGATTTTCCCGTAATTATGTTTTGCCTACTCTGTAATTTTTGAATATCTATGAATTACAACCCATGATTTTGGTTGTTTGTCAAATTACGAGTTTTCATTGTGCATAAAATATTTTACACGTACTAAAAAGTTCCCAAAGTTTGTGGGCTATAATCTGTGACTTTGGGTGTTTTCGATCAAATCAAAAGTTATTATCCCATATAAAATATCTTATGCTTGCTCAGAAATTGATGAAATTTTGTGGACTATACATACATGAATTTGTCTTTTTTCGAGGAAATCATAAATTGTATTCTAGTGTAGAATACTTTATACGTACTCCAAAGTTCTTGATATTTTATGCAGAGTTATCAATGCACCATGCGCGATGCAAGGCGTAAAGCCTCTTTACATGCATATGCGATTGAAGCTAGGCGCACATTGCACACATAAATTTTCAAGATAATCAAGCATGAAAGAACATGTTTGTGATTTTTCACTTAAAAAATATTGTAAGATAAAATATACTAACATATCATAGAACAAGGTTTTAATTCATAGTGGTTGCACACCTAACATAGTAGTAAAGTTAATAATTTTCCAAGTCAAATCCAGACTAATATTGAAGAAAAATCAAATTTTAAATGAGGATGAATTAGGGTCCTCAATTCGACTACTGAAATGGTCTAATTGATTTATTTTCCTATTTGGCATATGAATTATCCACTTGATTGAAATGTTAAAGAAAAATATATGAGGCTATGCCTAATGTGTGCCTTGCGTGGTCCTACAGGCTTATGAGGTGCAAAAAAGTGCTACCACCTTAGATGCGGGGAGCATCACCACTGCCCTACGTCATAAGGCGTATGAGGCGCGCGCCTTTGATAACTTTGATTGTATGCATACCTTTCGTGAATTATAGCGTATGATTTAGACCATTTAAAAAAAAATCGCAAATTATCTTTTCGCGTAAAATATTATGTGTGAAATCCAAATTTTCATGGACAATAATCTATGATTGGTCGGTTTTGACCAAATCCTAAACTTTCATTCCTGATAGAATATTTTATGGGTAATCCAAAGTTACGAATTTCTAGACAGATTTGGGTTTTTTACGAATTACTTTGGACTAACCCATGATTCTATTTATCGTCGACAAAATCACAAGTTGTTATTCCACATAAAATAATTTACTCACACAAAAATTTCAAAATTTCTTTGGGCTATTTTAACTAGTGTTTTTGGTTGTCTTGACAAAATCTGAAGTTATCGTCCCATATAAAATATCTTATGTGTACTCCGAAATTGAAGACCTTTGTAAATTGTAATCCACGAATTTGTTTTTTTTAAAGAAAATCACATATTATAGTCATATGTAGAATATTTTATACGTATTCTGAAATTCCTAAGTTTGTATGGACTATAACCCACAATTTTGGTTATATTTGATGAATCACATAATTTGTTCTGAATAGAATATTTTATGCGTACTCAAAAGATTTGGAATTTATGTAGAATTTAACCCACGAATTTGATTGTTTTCTGATTATCATGAACTGACCATTAATTTTGGTCATTTTCGAACAAGTCACAAGTCGTCACCCTGCGTAAATATTTTCTGCGTACTACGTAATTTTTGAATTTCAATGGATTGTAGTCCATGATGATGATTGTTTTCAACTAAATCAAAAGTTGCACCCCGCATAAAATACTTATGCCTACTCAAAAAATTCTAAATTTTTGTGAACTACAACCTGTAATATTGGTTGTTTTTTACCAGATCACAAGTTCTCGTTCCACGTAGAATATTTTTGATTACTCTAAAATTCTTGAATTTTTTTGGACTGACCTATGATTTTGGTCGTTTCTGAGCAAATCACAAGTTTTTAGCTCACAAAAAAATATTTTATGCATACTCTAAAATATCCAAATTTCTGTTGACTATAACTTGTGATTTTGGTTGTCTTTGATGAAATCTAAAATTGTCATCCAATGTAAATTACCTTAGGCACTAGGCAGTGCTCAAAAAATATGTTATGCTTGAAAGATATTCATAACAAATTATCAATGTTATCTAAAGCACACGTTTTTACCCTGCAAAAAATACTTCATGCATACTCAAAAATTTCAAAATCTCTGTTGACTATAACTTGTGATTTTGGTTGTTTCTGACAAAATCACAAATTAGTGTCCTGTATAAATTGAATAAATTTTGTGGACAATAACACATGAAGTTCAAGAGTATTTGTACACTTAGCACATGATTTGTTATTTTCAACAAAATCACAAATTGTCGGTCCCACTTAGAATATTTTGTGTGCTCCAAAATTTCCTAAATTCTGTGGATTATAGCCCGTGAATTTGATCCTTTTCGACCAAATCACTAGCTTTCACCCTGCATAAAATATTTTATATCTACTTAATGTGTTAAAATGTCAGTAGCCTATAACCCAAGATTTTCGTTGTTTTCAACCAAATGCCGAGTTGTCGCCCCGTATATTATATCTTATGTGTACTTCAAAATTCTTAAATTTCAATGGATTATAACCCATGATTTAGTTATTTACTAAAAAAAATGCCAGTTGTCACCCGCATGAAATATTGTATGTGTACTAAAAATTTCTCATATTTCTAGAGTTAACTTGTGATTTTGTTTGTTTTCGACTGAAATATCATATATATACTTCAAAATTCAAAAATATTTCTGGACTTAATATTTGTTTGTTGTCGACAAAATATCATATATATATATATATATGTATGATATTTTG
>BQKN01006045.1:0-13890 GCA_022839385.1 Asparagus kiusianus | reverse complement strand
TTTTTTTTTTGTTAATGACAAAGGGGGAGATATACTATGATATACTATGATACATATGATTGATAAATAGGATTCTAAATGATACATATGATTGATACATGGGATTCTAATATGCTTTAATGCAGAGGGAGTAAGTATTGGATATCATAATATTTTTTCATGTGATATACTGTTACTAACTCCTACTATTGCTTAAATTGTTTGTCATCATCAAAAAGGGGAGAATGTTGAATATCTTGTCCCCAAGATATACTTTTGATGATAACAACTTATTTACTATGTGTATTATATATGTACTAACATATCAATGCAGATAACAATATCCGATATGCTCAAGATATGTGAACTAAGTGCAGGGATGAGTTCAAGGCAACAAGACAAGCAAAGAAGAATATGTGCGTAATTGTAAATTGTATTTTATTTTCTTTGTTTAGATTCTTGTAAAAGCCTTGATCACTCACAACACATACACGCACATAGTATTTAGAACACACTAACACATACTTAGTGTATGGTTAACTACAGAAATCGCTTAAGTTAACCATTAGAGTTTATAGATATACAGTGAGTCTCAAAACATATCAAATATCTCATATCTATGTATCCGTAGTCGACTAATACCCTTCGTAGTCGACTATAAAAGCCTTAGTCAAAGTTACAGAAACTTCATATTTACAGATTAATCGACTACTATGCTTAATAGTCAACAACTCATTCTCAGTTTAACTTACAGAAACTTAAGTTTTACAGATTAGTCAACTAATGCCTTAAGTAGTCGACTACTAACCCTATTTCTTGACTTCACAGAGTCTGAATAGACTCAGTGTAGTCGACTACTAAGCTCAATAGTCGACTACAAATATAGTTTTTCTAACTGTTCTAAATTTGAATAAGTGAACGTTTATAGCCATTTTTAAACATTAATTGGTTTAAAATTTAAATATTTTAGAGGCTATAAATAAGTTTTAACATCAGAATTTGTGTACTAACATTAGTAGATACAAGATTCGAATTTTGATCAAATTCATTCTCTCTTGATTGCCTTTGTTCTCCATCATTACTAGAAACTGTTTATGTAATTTTTCAGAGAGTTTAAATTCCTAAGCCACTGTTGCACTTCACATTCACATCAAGGCTCATATGGATTTGTACATTTCTTCAAAGAAGGTTTCTCTCGAATTTGAGAGAAGATCTCTTGATGTAGAGATTGGTGTTGCAATTTACAGGGACTTGCAAATTGATCAGGTTTGATTTTGTAATTAGTTTAAAAATCATAGTGAAAATCTCAAGCGGGTTTGCTTGGGGACTGGATGTACACCAGGGTGGTAGAACCAGTATAAAATCTTTTTTTTGTGATTGTTCATTTTCTGAGATTGTTGTTCATTGTTCTTGCAAGTTATAATTCATCTCGTAAAATTTTAAATAATACCATTCACCCCCCTAGTGTTTAGTGTGTGCTTCCGCAGATCCTACATAACCTGTTAAAAGGATTACAGACTGTGCTTTAGAATGTGATAAACAACATCATTCTTCTTCTATTAAAAAAACATCATTTTTCTAGTGCAAGTCAGCAATAATGCTCCACAATGTGCCGGCAGAAGTTATTTCCACATTTAAGTCCTTAACAATTCATTTAAAGAAAATTTGTGCTGGCTGAAGTTATTTCCACAATATCCTAGTTGAACCTCATTTAGGCAGTTATATCTTCATCTCGAGAACGAGATACATTAAAGTATTAGTATCTGCACATGTTCTGTGATCTGACATAGGATTTCTGGTTTCTAAATCCATACATGAACTTTAAATGAAATCTTCTCGTATTGCATCACATAGGATCGGGTTTTGGTTGGACCTTAATCCATAATATTCGTCGGATAATCGGATCTGGATATGCAAAAGGGTAAGCCATACCCTATCCATTACGGTATTACCTATCAGATCCAGATCGATTCAGTTCTACATCAATCTTTATTGAACATAATACGTAACAAACAATGGCAAAAAGTTATACAAAGATCAAAAGATATTTTGAGAACAATTTGAGAATATATGTGCTATATTTTCTGGAAACAGATTTTGAATAAGTTCAGGTTTCAGTATGTCAGATAGCACCTAACCCAGATTACAATCAAGTGGATAAGCACGGATCTGGTAGTGAATTGTATCATACCCTGACAACCAGGAATAATTCCTTAAGTCAAAAATAAGATACCATAACTTTAACTTGACGGCAAGCTAATGACTGTTAGATTTAGATGAGCACATTGATGAAACATGCACCCAATAAAAAGTAATCCTGAGAAAAGTATTCGCTGTCCAACATACTCAAATCAATGTGTTAAACCAAGACATGACATTAATAGAAGGGATATCAATTAACTCAAAAACAATCACCTGAGGATCTGTCTTGTTAGAATTTGATTTCCCTTTCTTCGCTCCAATGGAAGAAGCAGTTGATGATCTGACACTTGAGCTTCCTTTGCTTGCACTAGATTTTCCCCCACGGCCAGCTGCACCAGATCTAGAGCCACGAGCCCAAGTCGCATCTTGAGAGGACTTTCTTGCACTCGTTTGGCCAGCTCTAGTGGATCTTCTGCTCTGATCTCGGCTTGGTAGCCTCCAAACATCGGGATCATCTGGGGGCCCACCAGATGAAGTTGGATATTCATCCAATGGTTGGAAAACAAAGGAGGATTTTGTTTGAATTGGGGGTGACGATGGACGCCTGCTCCCTGGAGCATTCTTAAATGCCCTTATTTCAGCATCCAACTGTTTCACTATTTCTACTTCCTCAGAAATGGCTTTTTTGCAGTTCATCCATTTTGAACGAACTATCGCATCATCTAGTGTGCTCAGATGCCTGAGTACAGAGATAACGTTAAATGTATGTGAAGAGAAGCAGAAAGTTAACATTCAGAATTCTGAAGATTAGTATTATCATAGGAGTTGGTCACAGCAATATATCAAGGCACGTATAAGACGCTTCTCTCATTGATCAATTAATCATCTTCATCTTAGATATGTCATCTAAGATTCATCTTATTAGCAAAAGAATTTCTACAATAGATAAGGGTTTGAAATCACGTAACAAGCAAACATCCAAATCATACCTTTCTTGCTCTCCTGACACCAAAAACTATTGGATTTTTTGTCAAAACCACTTTCCAAAAATAAGTTTGCAAACTATGTATTTATTAATTACTGGTATTTTTTAGAAATCCTTAGTAGCGTAGCGGAAAGTTAAAGTTTTGGTATTTCAAAAGGTCCTGTATTCGAGGCTTGCCAACGACAAGCCAAGAATTATTTTTATTCAATTAATCTCTCATAAGTTCCAGTGGGTCGTGGGTTGTGAGTCGTGCGTCATGGATCGTGAGCTCGTAGGATCATGGGCCAATAGGTCAGGGATCGGGGCTAATCGGGCTGAGGCGCTAAGTGACGCTTTGTAAGGCGCATTCAGTATTGTAAAAAGCGGTGGATCGCAACGCTATATCGTAGTCGTGGAGCTTCACCGCCCCGCTTAAGGTGATTGCGGGGAGTTAAGACGTAGAAAACCACTAATCGCTCGAAAAGCGCGGATAAGCGGCGTTTTAGCGCTTAATAGCGTTTGCTACAGTTAAACCCTCTCCCCGACCCGTACCCATTTTACTTAAGCCCTCTCACTTCTGATTCCCAAACCCATCTATGCCCTAGCCGTCTCTCTCCCGACTCCCGACTCCCCACTCCTGAACCTATTTCACTTAATAGCGACGACTTCCGCCGTCAACGCCTCCTCCGATCGACGCCGACTCCCGCCACCAGCAGCCCCTTCGATCACCATCTCTCTGGTTAAGCTATCTCTCTCTCCGGTCAACGTCGACTCTCGCCACCAGCAGCACCTCCGACGACGACTTCTAGCTCCCGTCAAAGTCGTCTCCCGCACCACTCCAGCAACACCTCCGAAGTCCTGTGAAACCCATCTCTCTCTCTCTGGTCAGCTCATCTCTCTCTCTCTCCGGTCAACCCATCTCTCTCTCACAGCCTTCCCTCCGGCAACACTCCAGCAGCATCTGCCCTCCGGCAACACTTCCTTCCGACAACATCTCCAATTCTCCATCTTTGTTGGGCAGCGGCTTCGTTTGCAACAGAGAGAAAAGGTAATAAACTAAAAATTCAGGTAAAAATATATTTATGATATTTATAAGATTATATTAATGAAGCTAGTGCTTGATTCTTTGCAAAAAAATCTATATTTGTTCGAGTTGTACAATAAAATGGTTATTGAACACTTGATATCTTTATTCAAGCAGATTATTGCTTACTTTTCATGAGCAGTAGGGTTCTGCGTTTCTTTTTTTGGATTTATTTTATTCAGTTTACATTTCCTTATCGACTAAAAATTAAACTAACAATCAAAATAGTTGTCATAAAGATTATTTAGCATATTTAAATATATATATTTGACCGTTATTTGACTGTGCGCTATTTGTCGCTATTTCGCCGTAATAGCCCCAAATAGCCTTAGCGGTACCTCACTGCGACGCGCCGCGATCCGCTATCAACAACCTTGGGCGTACTTTGCACTTCGCACGGAGGTATCGGGGCTAGGTAGCGCCCTTTGACGTCACGAAAGCTGCCTCGTAAGCTGCTTCGCAGCAAGGAAACGCGACCCTCGCGTTCGCACGAGGGTGCGACCCTCACGTTCGCAAGAGGGAACGTGACCCTCGCGTTGGGTAGAAACGCGACCCTCGCGCTCAGACGTTTCTACATGCAGTAATTAAAATTGCATACAGCAGTTACAACAATTAAGTGATTTGCTGTTACAAATTATAATGAGATTTGCTGTTATAATCATAATTATCATTATGATTTGTAACAGTCAAATGACCCTTGAGCTGACCTTAGAGACCTATAAATAGAGCCCCTTAGAGCAGCTCTAAACGACACGAAAAATACATTGAAGTGTTTAAGTTGTTGTGCTGCTACTACAGAGTTTGAAAACATGCAAGCTTTAGTCTATGCCCAAAGGAACAGAGCCCTGAACCGAAAAGTTATTACAGATCGAAAGATCTTTGTCTTAACCAAAAGGTTTTTAAACCGAAAGATTTTAACAGATAAATGAGATCTTTGCCTGAACCGAAAAGTTTTGAACCAAAAGGTTTAACGGATCGAAGAGATCTTTGCATTGACTGAAAGGTATTATAGATCGAGAAGATCTTGACAGTACTTGGTTGATGCACACTAGTGTACTGTACTGTTGTTCCTGAAAGCAGTTTGGCATTGGGATCATTGCACCGAAATAGGCCAAATATTGCTTTAAGCACAGCGCTTCATAAATACGCAGCAACTAAACTTGAAAAGATTTTAAATATAGCACTTCAGCTCTCTAACTGAGTTATCTGTTTTATTCTAGATTTAGCCACAGGCACCAACAAAAACTGAAATCGCTGTAACTGCTATTCAGAAGATTAAAGCAATTGAATTAGAGCAATGAGGTCAAAACTAAGTATCCAAGCACATTTAAGTACACAACGATTAGTCGACCTAGCTCTTACATAATAATAAGTAGAACTGTTTGTAAGAAATTTGCAACATCACATTCAACAACCATAGTCATTAATTTCTCAACATTGATTTCCTTTTCTCAAATGAGCAACCTAGGAATTTTAACTTATTTAACCGTTTCAATACATCTTTCATCCTCAACTGAGAAATTTTCGAAATTAAAGCAAGACAACAAGATGCATTTACAAATTGGCAACAAGATGGAATCTTTAAGCAAGAGTATTAATTTCGAACAAAATTGGAGCCAAAACTTTGAGGGGAAAAAGTACGGTAATTACTTGTTGATCTGAGAAATGGCGCCATCGAAGAAGATGATGGAGGTGTCATAGAGCCCCTCCATGGCGTACTCCCTGGCAAGCTTCAGGTGGTCTTGGAGCCCGCTTAGGGTTCCGACCACCATTGCCGAGATCTCGCTAAAAATAGGAGGTTTCGCTAGGGTTTTCTCAAAAAAAAATTCCCCCCACTCCTTGATGATTTTAGGAGAGGGAGCTCTCGGAATGCAGCAGACCGTACGGTGAGCTTTAATATGGCCGGTGGACGAAGGAGTTTTTATTACGAAAGTACCCCCAGCTCTATTTTTAAAGGCTAAATAGCACTTATGTATCCTATTGTTTCATCCACTTCTCACTTATCTACCCCCACTTGTATTTGATAACAAGAAAACATCCTAAAGTTTTTTAAACTTTACTTCTATACACTAACTTGCTTTTTGTAGCACCTATATACCTCAAAGTTATTAAAACTTGCACTTAAATACCTTAAAGTTTTTAAATATGACACTTAAATGCCCTAAAGTTTTACATCTTTAACTTAAAAACCCTCAAGTTGCGTAACTGAGGGTATTTATGTGGAAGTTTTAAAAATTTTAGGAAATTTAGGTATTAGTTGCAAAAACTTTAGGGTGTATAAGTGCCACCAAAAAAGATGAGTATATAAGTGCAAGTTTAAAAGTGTGGCTTTTCTTAAATTATTATAGTAATAGATAGTCAATAAAGACTTCATTTGTCAGTAATTTTATTTTTCACTTGTAAGATAATGATTCCCGCGTTCTTTAATTTTTGTAACTGAACAAATGCGGTTTTATTTTTTTTAAAAATCTGTTTAAAATTTTTGACCAAACAAAATTTATAATCTGTGCTTTGATACCATATCAAAGGACTATGTAGTTATATCAAAACTTTGAAGTTATAGTGAGGATGTAGAGTTATAATTGTATATTCTAATAATTGTGATAATAATAAGAGTTTTGCTATAGGGACCCAAAATATGGGACCAACAAGGGGGACAGGTGAGGTGTCCCCCTCCTATTGCATAATGAGCTGGTCATCATTAATGATTAATGATGACCAGCTCATACAATAGGAGGGGAACACCTCACATGTCCCCCTTGTTGGTCCCATATTTTAGATCCTTGGGAATTTTTCTAATAATAATAAGTTCCATGGGGTTTTGTGCGATTATGTTCACTGTGCTGAATCCACACGAGAAAAAGTATCCTCCTCTTGCGCGTCAAAACTTTAACCACCAATCCTCCATCCAAAACCAAAGAACACTACACGCATCTTCATGACGCTTCAGCCGAACTCCCTTGTTCTCTTCTCTCCATCACAAACAAACTCCACTCTAATTAAAACTCAACTCAAAACAAAATAGAGCGCAGTAAGAAAATAGAGAATGACAGCCATGAGCTTTCTCTCTCTATCACCCTCTCCCTCTTCCGTTACCAAACTCCACAATTTTCAACCCAGAAGAAGTAGAACCAACCTGCTCTGCGTTCCTCATTGCTCCGCAAACTCTTCTTCAGTAGAAACAGAGAAGCCCCGAATCGAGCTGGAGTTCATCGGGGTAACTAAATCTCTCAACCCCCTCCACATTATGATTTTCTGCTATCTTAACATAATTTATTTATCAAAACTTGCCTGTAGCCGAAACCGGGAGCAGATGGGTCCTATCCAATTGATAAGGCACAAGCAACCAGTGGAGAGAAGCTGCTCAGAAGTATCATGTCTGATAACAAGATTGAGCTCTATGCAGCATACGTAATTATCATATGACCCGTTTATATTCGACAATTTTTTTTTAAAACCCAAAAAGGAAAATCATGTTTATATGCAATTTAATTTAACGGATGATATGTGCTTTATTCAGGGAAAGGTTATGAACTGTGGTGGTGGTGGAAGTTGTGGTACATGCATCGTGGAGGTAAATTGATTTAGGCATCTTGTGTCTTACCAAATCGTAATAGAGCATTTTGCAACAAAAGGATGGTTATATATTTAATTTTGCGCGCGACGTGGTAGGAAGTTGTTAAAAAGAAATCCTTGCGATTTTGTTGCAGATTGTTGATGGAAAGGATCTCTTGAACGAAAGAACGGACACTGAAAGACGGTACTTGAAGAAGGCATGTCAATATATCACTCTTGAATTATTTTTAAAACTTCCGCATTTTTTTTTTCCTGCACGGTCAGGATGAAAGGATATATGTTTATATTATGACTGGATAAAGTTTATATTTTTATTGATTGCAGAAACCTGAATCATGGAGGCTTGCCTGTCAAACAATTGTAGGAAATAAAGAAAACGCAGGCAAAGTAATGCTGCTACTTCTTGAATTTCAAAACATTTTATTAATTAGCGGCATTTTATTATTGTGGAATATTTCTTATTTTTTTTAAAGCATCGACAAACTTGGGCAAAGTATCTCATGACGCCAAAGCACGAAAGTAAAGACTTACAGGGAATCAGCCTACTAACTTTAAATTCTTGCTAGTTTCATCAGCTACTGAGCAAAACTTAGGTTACTATCTATATATCTTCATCAAGATTTCTGAAATATAATTATAGTATAAGCATTTATGCTGACGTGACACGATCATCACAAGCTATTCATCTTTTTCATCTTTCTAAACAATATATAGTACTTTAGCTATAAGAATCTTGTGGCATTCATAATGTTGTTGACAGTGATGCCATAGTAGGAACGCTATCTGCAGATGAGTGTCGGTGATTGAAAGCGTAGCTTGGAACTTACAACTGAAAATAGCTTTAATAAAGATAATGAAAACAAGTTGTATTCTCAAATAAATGAAACTACGATGTTAAATATCAGTGAATCAGGAGAAAGGAAGAGTTTTCCTATACTGGAAACAGGGAATTTACAAGATCCAGAGTAATCGAAATAATATCCTTTCGAAAGTCATTGCCTTCCAAATAGAAATAGATAGTATTTCGATTACGCTAGATCTCTCTTTTCTCAAGTCCTTCTTCCTTTGACCCTCTCCTTTGTCAATAAGACTTGTATAACTAAGAGAAAGAAGTTGACGACATTTGGAGATCCCAATTATGGTTGAATTTTAACAACACGTGGGTATTGTATATAACAACGTGGCTCTTCATTCGGTGCCCTCAGAACACCAATGCGCATGTACTCAAATCACAATGCATGGAACTGGTTCACTCCCTCACAATGAGAAATATAATCATATGAAACTATATGGTAAGTTCAGCTCTTTGATTCCAATAAAGTTCTTTCAGGTGCATTAATAGTATTATATGCTCCTTTATGTTTGCTCCCTATTCCTTTCCCCACAATCCAAATTTGGGTGGTTGTTCTTGGTTATTCCTCCCAGATAAGATCTAAAATGTTAGAATAGATTCTTTCCTAATATTTGCAAAAAGATTTATTTCTTCCCTTTTTTCACAAGTACATGTATAACATAATAAATCCATGTATTTTTTTTCATATTGAGCTTGATTGTAAAGGGTTCTTGCGTTGCCAGCGGCTTGTGTAGCCGCAGATTAGTATTCTTTGTTTAACCGAATATTTAGAACATCTGAAATAACACCTAACATGGTATTTAAGTACATGTCTACATTTGTCTTGCACAGAAAATTGGTACCAATTTCATGTCAAGTTGCTCTGATCATAGAACCGTGTTAATTGTTTTCAGATATTTCAACTCATCGGTTAGGGTTACATCTATCATTCAAATAACTAAGAGAACGTTATGTCGCCAATCTAGATAGTGGATCTTAGTTCTACCTATAGTGCATTAAATATTAGTTTGTATTTAATTTCCCAGTACCATATATATTTTCTTTCCCATAAAAAGCCATCTTTTTTCCGCCCATGAAAGATGATAAAGGAGACTTTGCTTAATTGGTATGTCGAAATAACATATTTTTCGCTAAGGATTGAAGAGCTATTGTAGTAGAAATAATGCATTTCCGATCACTTGTATAAAGTTCCAGGCATCATAATGCAAGTGCATATCGAAGCATGTAATGTGCACCTAAATTTTTATACAGAGCAATGTATGTCATGACATTATTTTAAGTCGCATTTCCTCCCTATCAAGTAATCTGTTACTATGGAGCCTTGCCATATCAAGCAATTATTAGATATCCTATTGTTTTCTTGTATGCAGGTTGTCGTTCAGCGATTGCCACAGTGGAGGAAATAATCTGCTCAGATCAAACCTTACAAAGTCATGCCGTTGAAGAAAGGAAAATACTTTTAGTTCTTGCCTCATTATATAAGTATATTATTGCAATTTGTATATCGTAAGAAAAATTGTTCATTTACATAACTCATTGAAGTACTGATGGAGTTGCATTGTTCAGATTCTTCAGAATAACTGCTTGCTTTCTGCATCATGGAAGAAAACTACCTTATGCGTTGAATACTTATTTCCCTCAAAAAGAGTGCGGAGTAGCAACATTCAGTAACACGTCTGGACTAAAACTAAAGACTGAACTCATGTGACGCATTTACCGCACAAATCCAAGACTAAACAATGTATCCTGTGCAAAAACACTGCAAGTCTAAAATGTTTTTATTAAATAGAAGCAAACTAGAAATAAATCAGTTAATGTTACACTTGCGAATAAATCGCGACAACATCGTACATTCCACCTACATCCTAACTTACTGGCATAACATCCGAAATAGTCGCCGTTCCAAAATTACGTCAACAAATAGCTCAATGCCAGAAACAAGTTGAAACTCCGTTAACTTACAGCGAAAATAGGCAAAAACTACAAGAACATGCAACACCAAAGTTATTTACAGAGCATCCTACTCAACAAACAAAACCCTGTAAAACACTAAAGAAGCGCTTTGCAAGTTTGCTTATAATGCCCATATTCCCTGCACTTGCTACATCTAACAGCTCTCTTAGCCTTCAGCAGAGGCTCAGCTGGCTTCAATTTAGGTCGTCCAGGCCCACGACGAGCACGAACCGGGTACGCAACCATAGTATTAACCGGATCTGCTATTGGGTTAATGGACATAGCATAAGCTGCCCGATAACAAACCGTACTAAAATACTTAGCACAAAAATCAGAAGCACAACCTTCAGATCTCTCAACCACAGCAAGAGCATGCATACATGGCAATCCAATAACTTGCCATCTCCTACAAGTGCACTCCCATGTGTCAATATTTACCACATTGGTTGTATCTTCATCTCGAACCTCAAAAACACTCTCGGTCGAGCAAATGACTTCTAAGGCTCTTGCTCGAATTGACTCTTCTTGAACTTTGTGATTATATGAGGGGGTAAGTATCTCCATCCATGTGTTTGAGTTTTCACGTCGAGTATATATCATCTCCATTATCTTGCATCTAATAATATCAACTGCTTGTACTATTGATGGCTCATTCCTCATTGATATCCATGAATTGAATGTTTCAGCAGCTTCAGATGAGTATCTACCATACCTTACTCCTTTAAAGAATGCATTTGACCAGTTCTCAGGTTTAGAACCCAAAACCCATTCAGCAAGTTCTTTTGATTCGGCCTTTATTCTATCAACACAAGCATTGAACTCGTCAACCTTGCAAGCATAGACAGCGCTGGCGAAATCTTCGACCGCTGTGTCTTTTAATTCTTGGGTCCATGAATCCTCTAACTCAGCCTTGAACTCCTCAATGAGACTGTCTATGCAATATCCGTGAAAGGATCCTGGGAACATTTGAGCTATTGTCTCCTCTAAGTCATTCTGTCTTTTTGATACGAATGTCACGGTTCGTGACATTGGCAAAGCTGATTTCAGCTGTAGCAAAAACCAGTGCCAAATCTCCTCAGTCTCATTTTCAACAACAGCAAATGCTACAGGAAAAACCTCATTCTCACCATCAACTCCTGTAGCAGTCAATAGCTTCCATTGTCTCACTGATTTAAGAGAGATGCCATCAAGGAAAAGAAGAGGGCGACAACCATGCTCAAAACCGTTCATTGAAGCTTGGAAGGAGATAAAAAGGCGACCCAATTTTGAATCCTCTGTCTCTTCAAATACAGCCACACTTCCGGGGTTTGTCTCCACTATCTTCTCACAAAACCATGGTAACTGATTTGATGCTTCTTCATGTGAACCATGAAGCTCTTTCTCTGCAATAGACTTCCCTCTCCAAGCTCGGTGGTAGCTCAAACTCAGCCCATACTCCTCCTCAAGATCTTTTGCAATGTCCCTTGGTCTATAATTCGGAGTTTCACGTAGCTTGTCTTTTATAACACTAGCAATCCAACTCTGAGTTGCCAACCGATTTCTTTCTCTACCGCTCTCTCTTCCACAATTGTGCACATCGTTCATTTTCTTGATTGTAAGCTCATGTTTATCCGGAGACTTGGATGCATAAATGCGCCAAGGGCACTCTTTCACAGTACAACGGACGGTGATGCGGGGGCCATCGTTCTTGATGAATTTGTAGGCGAAGCTCTTGGCGATAGCATATTTGTGGAGTGCATCTCGGAAAACTCTTGTGTTGGCAAATACTTGGCCCACGCCTGTGATCATGCTGTCCCATTCGTTGCTTATTCGCAGACGCTTAGTATCTTCATAGGTGCCTTCTGAGGCAGTGATTAGATCTCTAGAAACCGAATCAGCTGCTACCATACTCCTAGTTCTCCTAAAAATACACACAATCCGTAAGTTTCATGCTATTAGGGGATGTATGTTTTCATGAAATTCTAAAGATTCTATTGGAAAATGCAGGTCTCACACTAAGGATTTTATTAGACCCAAAATCCTCTTCGAAAAATGTTCTTTTCTTCCAGAGACTTTGTCAGGAAAAGTACTTGTCATTTGCTGAGAACAGTAAAATCCGATGCCTAGAGGATTTTGAGGACAAAGTGGAAAGTGAGCCCCACATTCAACTTTCCATACAACTCAAAAATGGGTTATTAGATATTAGTCCCTTAAATCTTCAACAGTTTCATATAGTCCCTCAAATCTTTGAATTTTCTCACAAATCCCTCAAATACTTAGGGTTCTTCCAATTTGGTCCCATGATGACCAAAATACCCCTCAATCTATGATACCTCAAACCCCTTTGGTTCATAAAAGCATAGCTGATGGGCTTTTTGGTCATTAGGGACCTAATTCTAAGATCCCTTAGGATTTGAGTGACTTATGAGCAATTTCAAATATTTGGGGGACTAATGTGGAAATATTGAAGGTTTAGGGATTAATATCTACATAACCCAAAAAAAGGGAAATTTTGGGAGTTTGAAAAATGTTAGTTTTGTCAGATTTCCAAAAGTTCATTTCTCATCCAAACCTTAACAGATTAAATATATATATATAAACAAATATGCTTCGAGGCACATACCTGTTGTTAGGAACCGTTGGTGGATTCTCATTCTTTCTCAAAAGATAAACATCTGTTGTAATAGCGTCTCCATGGAAATCCACCATACGGCGGATATCTTTGTCGTTGGATATTGTGATGAGAGTCCGACGGTTGCCTGGAAGGAAGTATTTGATTGTATAGATACTGGCATTGCAGCTAAAAACATCAGATATTTCTGATAATAGATCACGGAATGTCATATCACGATCAATATCAATTGCATGGGCATCGCCACCATTATAAGACACAGATCCATCACTATTGTTGATAAATTCTCCACCCATCTGGCAGATAGCTAAAAGCTTTCCTGTTGCCATGATGAAGCACAACCCCCTGAGGAGAACGAGTCAATGGATTTTTTTATGGTAAGGACGTGGGGAAACTATAACTGCTGACTCAACTAGATACATAAATATGAAGAGATATAAGAAAAATAACAACAGAAAAAAAAAACATATTATCTCAAGTCTACCAAGAAATGTTAATCGGTAAAAATTTCTACAAAAAACTAGGTTTGGATTTGAATCTAAGTAGGTGAAATTTAAATCTAATGTAATAGTAAAGTCATCGTGTGGGAAAAAATTAGCAGCAAATGTAATATAGTAAAAGATCTGGAAGGTATTTGATATATTCGTTTTCAAAAGAAAACCTTTTTCACACCTAGATAACAATTGTAATGAGTAACCTATTATATGAAGAGGAGAACAAGAATATAT
>BQKN01006042.1:0-10115 GCA_022839385.1 Asparagus kiusianus | reverse complement strand
GGCGTGGTCAGAGAAGGGGAGGCCGACGGGATCTGAGAGGTAGATGAGAGAGAGGAGAGAGAAAGAAACAGAGGCGGCGTGAGAAAAATGAAAAAGAGAGAGAGAAGAGAATATATATATATATATAAATATATGTATTTATATAATTAGGGTTTAGGTAATTAAACAAAAACTAATTAAAATAAATAATTACTGATGTTTAAAAATCAAAATAATTATGGAATAATTATCTACAAATAAAAATGTACATGTTGTGATAATACAATAGTTGATACAAAATAGTTAAAATATACACATATTATATAATTAAACGAGAATAATTAATAATAAAAAATATTTACTTACATTTAAAATCCAATAATTAAGGAATAATTATATACACAGTAAAACGTACTAGTTATACTAATATGACAGATAATATGTAACAGTAGAAATAATACAGCAAATTATACAAATAATACGTAATTAATATTACAACGTATTATACGAAAATATACGTAATAATAAAAATAATATAACTCATTATTCAAAATGACATGTAACAGTATCAATAACGCAACAGATAAATTTCATAAATTTTCACCGCATAAAATTAATTTATAAATTTTAATATCATTTAAATAAATATAAAACTTAGACTTTAAATCATAGAAAATTATAGAAATTCAAGAAAAATACAAATACTCTTTAATAATTAAATATTTTAAACTACCAGAAAATAATTTTAACTAGTATCAAAATTCTTGGTCCTTACAGGAGCGTCGATCCTCTTCGTGAAGAAGAAGGATGGTAGTATAAGATTATGTATCGACTACCGTGAGTTGAACAACGTCACTATCCGGAATAGATATCCTTTACCTCGAATTGATGACTTGTTCGATCAGCTGCAGGGAGCGTAGTATTTTTCAAAGATTGATCTTCGTTCTGGTTACCATCAGTTGCGGGTTTGGGAGATGGATATTTCTAAGACCGCCTTTCTGACTCGATATAGATCCTTCGAGTTTTTGGTCATGCTATTTGGGTTGACCAATGCACCCGTAGTATTCATAGATCTGATGAACCGGGTCTTCTGTCTATACTTGGACCAGTTCTGATTGTATTCATCGATGATATTCTTATCTATTCGAGATTGGTGTCGGAGCACAAGCATCATCTACGTTTGGCTTTACAGACTTTGAGGGAGCATCAACTATATGCTAAGTTTAGCAAGTGCGAGTTTTGGATTTCTGAGGTCAGATTTCTTGGCCATGTTGTCAGCAGAGAAGGCATTATAGTGGACCCAGCTAAAGTTTCAGCAGTCCTTGATTGGGAACCGCCAAAGATAGTTACCGAGATTCGTAGCTTTTTTGGGTTAGCTGGCTATTACAGAACATTCATTCAGGACTTTTCGAAGATTGCAGTACCACTTACACGTCTTACGAAGAAGGATGTACAATTCACTTGGAGCATGGAGTGCCAGAAAACCTTTGATACCTTGAAGACTAAGTTGACTACGACGTCAGTTCTTACTATTCCGAGCAGTGACAGGACATTTGTTGTATACACAGATGCGTCATTATCAGGTTTGGGAGGTGTCTTGATGCAGACTCAGAGGATAGTAGCATACATTTCATGGCAGTTGAGGGTGCATGAGCAGAACTACCCCACTCATGATTTGGAGTTAGCAGCGGTGGTATTCTCGCTGAAGGCGTGGAGACACTACTTATATGGAATTCAGTTCGAGCTTTTCACAGACCACCAGAGTCTGAAGTACCTTTTCTCCCAGAAGGAACTTAATCAGAGGCAGCAGTGATGGATTGAGTTCATCAAGGACTACGAGTTTGTGATTCAGTATTACCCGGGGAAGGCGAACGTCGTAGCAGATGCTTTGAGTAGGAAGCGTCGACACCAGGTCGCGGCTTTAAGGTGTTCGTTGTATAGAGATCTTCTTACTCTTAGCCAGTTCGATTTTAGGCCAGAGATTGGCGAGATCAGTGCATACTTAGGAGCTATATCAGTGCAGCCACCTTGGAGGGACAGAGTAGTTAGAGCTTCATTAGAGGACTCTTGGATTCAAATCCGAAAGGAGGAGATTTCCAAAGAGCCCAAGGACAATTAGACCATTGGGGCAGATGGAATCATTCGGATAAAGGGCCGATTAGTTATGCCAGCTAGTGTGGAGCTGAAGAAGGAGTTGTTTAATGAAGCAGATCATACTCGATATATAGTGCATCCAGGAACCACTAAGATGTACAATGACTTGAGAAAACACTTTTGGTGGAGATGTATTCATAGAGAGATTTCAGAATATGTGGCTAAGTGTTTCACCTGCCAGCAAGTGAAGGCAGAACATCAGAGACCACCAGGGACACTTCAGGCTCTACCTATTTCAGAATGGAAGTGGGCAGATATTTATATGGACTTTATTGTAGGGCTGCTAAAGTCGAAGAGGGGGAATGACTCAATTTGGATGATCGTGAATCGATTGATGAAGTCGGTACATTTTATTCCAGTGAGGACTACTTACACTACCGAGACATATGTGAGGATATTCATCCAGGAGATAGTTCGACTTCAAGGGGTTCTAGACACGATTATATCAGATCGAGGCTCAGTTTTTACCTCGCACTTTTAGAAGAGTTTCCAAGATTCATTTGGAAGCAGATTATTGCATAGCAGTGTTTTACACCCTCAGACAGACAGTTAGACAGAGAGAGTGAACCAGGTGTTGGAGGACATACTGCGAACTTGTATCATTGACTTTCAAGGTTGCTGGGAGGATCATATTCCATTGATAGAGTTTTCTTATAATAATAGTTATCAAGCAACGATTGGTATGGCTCCATATGAGGCTTTGTACGAGAGGCCCTGTAGATCCCCTATATGTTGGGCAGAGCCAGAGGATAGCATGTTGCTTGGACCAAAGATTATGAGGCAGACTACCGAAAAGGTAGCATTGATTAGGGAGCGTATTTTAACCGCTCAGAGTCAGCAGAAGTGTTACGCGGAGCACAGACGACGGCCTTTGGAGTTTCAAGTGGGAGATTTTGTCATGCTGAAGGTATCGCCGATGAAGGGGGTGCAACGATTTGGTAGGCTGGGGAAGCTTGCTTCGAGATATATTGGCACTTTTTCAGATTGTGGAGCGTATTGGGGCTGTTTCATATAGACTAGACCTTCCAGCATCGATGTCTGGTGTGCACGACGTGTTTTATATTTCTATACTCAAGAAGCACTTACATGATGAGGAAAGACATTGAGTATTGGTTGCTCTGGAGATTGAGCTTTAGGACGATTTGACTATGATAGAGATCCCGGTTTGTATACTTTCTAAAGAAAACAAAAAACTTAGAAACAAGATGATTCCTTTAGTGAAAGTTTAATGGAACCGGAGAGGATCTGAGGAGATTTCTTGGGAGCGCGAGGAGGATATGCGTCGTGACTACCCATACCTGTTTGAGCAGGTAAATTATTTGGATTATGTTTTCTTATATTTTATGATAATTTTGGATAGTCATATTTATCTTTAACACTAGAATGAGGGTATTTTCACTTAATCCTTAATCATTTGGGATACATGGTATATATATGGGGGGTTCCTTGTTTGGATTTTTCGCCCGACGTACTAATTCTATTTTGTTAGGGATTAAGGAGTGAATATTCACATTTTAGGCTGTTAACTTTAGATATTACTATGTTCATATCTGAAAATTAATGCTATAGGAGGTGTATATGGGAATAACTACTCCCGATGTGCTTTTCTCGTATTATTAATTTTAAGATACGACTTCGGAATTTCAAGGATAAAATTTTTTTAAGGGGGGAAGAATGTAAAACCCCTTAAAATACAGTGAATGAATTTTTTTTATTATGAAATATATATTTATATCCTAGATGAATGTGATAACAAGTGTTTGGGGATCAAACGAGTGTATTTATATGAGAAAGATCGAGTGATAAAACCAGCACACAAATAACATGCACCAACAGGAAATTTCCTACGCGGTCGACCGTGGCGGTCGACCGTCGGGCGCGCAACAGAAGCAGAAAGCTTCTATCTCTTGCGCAGTCGACCGTGACGGTCGACCGTACGCAGTTTTGTCGATTTTTCCCAGTTCGAGTCTTATTGGGTTTTGGGTCAGGTTTATAGGCTCATATATATAATATTACATTCGTGAGAGCTTCTTCTTCACCACAGAAAACCCTAGCAGCCTCCTCCTTCCCTCTTGCAAACCCTAACCCCTTCTCATTGGTGATTTCGACGGATTTCGAAGAGTTTGAGCGGGATCTAGAGGTTTTCGAAGTAGGAGGATATTTTCTAGTGTTTTTTTGGAGTTGTTCATCATCCCTCAAGCGAGTTTCATCTCGCCCAACCCTATGTCCATGTTTTTAAATGTTTTAATAATGTTTTTCATATGATTTGTGAGCCTAACAAATTAGATTATGTATAAAAATAGATCTATATGTTATATTTTTACAAAGAGAACGTGTTTTCAGTTAATAAAGCTCATCTACAAAATTCTTAATACAGATATAGATCTGAGTTTATTTCTAACAAGAGTTTTGTAAGAAAGATTTTTGTTTTTGAAGATTTCAACAAGAAATTTACATGTTTAAGATTTGATTCGTTTTATCTATAGTGATTAGATTGAAATTCACATGTTCTAGTTATGCTAAATCACTTATGAATGATTGATAATATATATAAACATCGCATGAAAGTTTTTAGATCAAACCACGTAGAACAGAAACCTGAACTAGGGTTTCTGCTTTTATGCGGTCGATCGTGGAGGTCGACCGCGTGTCATGCGCAGAAGCTGTACGCTTCTGCTCCAGTCGCGGTTGACCGCGGGCGGTTGTTCGCTGGGGGATTTTTCTGCTTTTGTCCTGTTGTGCTTAGGTTTGTGTGGTTGACAAAATATCTGGGTTATATGGGTTTGTTATACACTGAGATTAGTATACATGAGTTCACTTCAGACATGAGTCTTATATTTATTCACCGGAGCATGAGGGTGAATGATATATATGTGATTTCTAACACTATTTGCATATTACAGTCCTTGTGTTGGACTATAAGCTATCAAGTCCTTGTGTTGGACTATAAACTATTAAAGTCCTCGTGCTGGACTATAAGCTATCAAAGTCCTCGTGTTGGACTATAATCATCAAAGTCCTCGTGTTGGACTATAATCCACTATAGTCCTCGTGTTGGACTTTAAGCTATTGCAGATCATACTTTAGACATTTACTTATTGCAGACCACGAGTTGGGTATGTAATTGACATATGACAAGTCATTGATATTTCGGTTGGAGATAGAGTTATTACTCCATGTTATAGCTTTTGAATTTGGTATTTAGCTATTTATAATTTGAACTAAGGGAGGCGTACCTATACTCGTGTTGTAAATTTCTAAACATCAAACCTCTATTTTATTTTTACAGTCAATGTTTGGCTATCTATATGTATTATCAAATATTTTCTTATCCTTCTAGTTCTTTCCCCTGGGGTTGGTTGAGATGTTACTCGCTATAGCACTTTGACGCTCGTTGTTTCCTCACTTTCAAGTAACGAACCAGGTGCACGGAGAGCTTTAGCTTGATGGAGTTGTTCTAGTTACCATTTTTAATTTTTGCTAGTAGTTTATGTCAGAACTCCACAATAGATGTATTTATGAAATATTTGAGTTTTTATTCTAGTTTTGTATAGGCAATGTGCCTTAATATCATTTTATTTGATTCTTATGTCGAGACATTTGTATTTAGTTCAGATATTACCTTTTTAGAGACTTATCCATTTATATCAGTGATAGTGATTATTCTTCTGAGTATATGTTGTTTAGTTTCCTTTCTGTATACTCTCTTTTGCTTGTTTTGTACCTACACCTGTTATTGATTCTACTAGATAGATAGTGACTGTGATGGTGAAGCATGTCGTAGCATGGTGTTTGGTGCTTGATAGGTTTGATATTCTTAGTTTCACCTTAGGCTGCAGGCTTATTGAAACTAGGGCGTCACATAATTGTTTTTGTATATTTCCGAATGTGAATAAGAGGTGTATATATAGGGTTGAGAAAGCTATCATAATTCCTACAATTAATACGGTAACATTCGTCATAAATTTTCGTAATTTCCCCATAATGTATAGCCATTACGCACGTTTTAATTTTATTCATAACACTATTCCATGGAGGACTATTCATGAATGTAAAATTGCCTTTTCTCCAACAAAATATCCAACACTTGTTAGGGTTTCAGTTGGAGGTAAAAAATCTCTCTTTCTCAGTTTGGATCTATTCTTCAATTGTTTCACATTTAGTGCTTTGAGAAAGATGGCCGAGAAAGAAGAAGTTATGGAGGGTACTTCTGGTGTGAAGACCGTCCAAAGTTTGAATATTCAGTCTATGAAGATAGACGTAGAGAAGTTTAATGATACTAACAATTTTGTTATTTGGAGATGTGAAGTCTTGGATGCTCTCAACGTGCAAAATTTGAAGGATACTTTGGAGATGAACGGGAAACCGGATGACATTGAGGATAAGGTTTGGAAGAAGATGAATCGAACAGCGTGTGGTGTAATTAGGTCTTGTTTAATACAAGATTTAAAATATGATGTTATCAATGAGACTTCAACAAAGAAAATTTAGGAGATTCTAGAGGGAAAGTATTTGACAAAGAGTGTGAAAGACCGCTTGCATTTGAAGAGGAGGCTTTATCGGTTCCAATTGAAGAAGAGAACCTCCATTGGTGATCACATGAACAACTACACGAAGCTTCTTACGGATTTGGCGAATGTAGATGTTATGATTGAAGATGAGGATAAGGCGTTGTTATTGTTGAGAATATAAGACCTTCGTTCTTACTCTTATTAATGTGAATGCATCTCTTTCGTATAGTGAGGTCACCGCTGCACTTGTGAATTATCAGCTTTGGAAGAAGGATAAGGAGATTTCGATTGATACAGTAGCGAGGGCATTGGTCGCAAGAGGGAAGAGTTCAAACCATAGTAGGAGATCACAGTCTAGAGGAGCACACCCTGCAGTTGGTAAAAATCAGTGTGCCTTTTATAAAGAAGATGAATATTAAAAAGCCGAAAGCCCAAAGTTAACAGATCGAGCCGGGAAGAATAAAGAAAAAGCTATTCAAGCTTCAGAGGTGAATGTTGCCAAGTCTAGTGATGACAATTCAGATTCAGATTCTTCATGCTATACGTACCATGCACTACCGTTAGTTTGTGTTGCCGACTCTATAGAATGGATGTTGGATTCGGATGCTTCTTACCACATTTGCCTTAGGAGGGATTGGTTCTCTAGCTTTGAGGAGTTAGAAAGATGGGATGTCGTGCTCATGAGTAATGATCATGAATGCCCTATTGGTGGTATCGGTACCATTCGTATTAGGATGCATGACGGGGTGATTCAAGAGTTGGATGAAGTGAGGTTCGTTCCGTAGTTGAAGAAGAATATCATTTCACTTGGAGTTTTGGAGGTAACAAGCTATCGGGTGACCTTAGAGGATGCATCTTTGAAGGTCACATTTGGATCCATGATTGTGATGAAGGGTGTCAGAAAGAAGAATTTGGACTATTTGATTGGGAGCATGGTGATTGGTGAAGAGCTGACGACTTCTTTTGATTTGGCTAGACTGTGGCGTTTGTTGATACTGGGATATTTGATTGTTGATGCCATGCATGGATTGTTGAGGAGTTTTTTGACCTGTAGATTGAAGTCCTGTTAGCACATTGGTATGAGCAAGAAGACCGAGGTGGAGTTTGACACTTCTATTCACCGAGCGAAGAGTCTTCTAGGTGATGTTCATTCAGGCATTTGGGAGCCTTCCAAGGAGGCATCATTGGAAGGTAATAGGTATTTGGTTTTCTATGTTGGTGACTGTTCTAGGCATTTGTGAGTTGCAACCAAGTCCCGTTGGTGTGAAGTCCTAGTAGTCAACAACAGGGGGAAGAAGTGTATTGGCAGAAAGGTAATACGTCGTTCTGATTTTGGTAGGGGTTCTTTTCTGCATTTGTGCCAAGCTCACGACAGTTTGAGACACTTCATTGGAGAGGAAACATTGGGCGATGAGATGAGATGGTAGATTTGATGAATCGTTCCTTGCTGGTGGAGGATCGGTGTTTGAGGTTGATCATTAGTTTGCAATGGAGTTCTGGTGATGAGGCTTCGACATATTGGAGCCATTTTATTCATAGGTTGTCGACTGCTATGTTTGGAGTATTTGGATCTGGTGGAGCTGTTTCATATTTTAGGTTGCTTCGGATATTTAGTTACCCAACATATAATCACATCGAGGATATGAGATTTGATCCAAGTGTACATTTGGGATTCAGAGGTTTTTTTGATTATTAGTTGTTGGACTATGATTTTGTTCTGAGAAGGTATGTTACATTTGACTCTCGGTAGGTGGAGAGTATTGATCAGATCATTGGGATATCGTAGCGGGTGAAGAGTGATGCTACTCCACGTTGGGTGGAGATTACTCCACATTTTCCAGATCATTCTGTATCGTTTGGGATTCCAGCTGAGGTGACACAGATTAGAGATCATGTTGATTTGGATACAGATGATGAGTTAGTTGATTCGAGTGCAGCTAATGGACATAGTTTGGATTTGGCTATGGCCGTTGTCTCATGTAGAGGTGTTTAGTTCGTTTTATTTTGGGGCCATTGGAAAAGTTATTAGTTGCAGATTGTTGGTGATGTTGGAGAATGGATGAAAACTCTTCTTTTTGATTGAGGGCCTTTGGAAGCCATTGGGTGAACTATGTGAGGCTTGATTCCTTGGGTAAGAGGATACGTAAGTAGTCAGTTATGATGCAGCCGGTTTGGTGAGTTAATACCAACATTTGGAGTTTGTTCGCATTCTCGTTTGGGTCTTGACTTGTTATGGATTGAGTCCTTTGTTGTGAATTGTTTTACTTCGTACTGGACGTAACAAGTGGGATGTTTGGTTGGTATTGGTGTCGGTTCAGTTTTGGGAAAACTTCGCCGAGGTGGAGAATTATAGAAACGGCGAAAATAGTTGAGAAGTTTAGGAAAAACAAAGTAGGAAGGATTTTGGATGCAGTCTGATCGATCGCGGAGTAAGTCTGGTCGACCGAAAATGTACACACTACAGGGTATTATTTTGGCCTTTTGTTCGGACGATCGCGAGGATAGGTCGGTCGACCGCGAACCTTGTCCGATCGACCGGACCACATTGTCGGTCGACCGAAACCCTGTAATTGATTTTGTTGAGATTTCGTGTTTCTGGCCGATCAACCAGGGCTATATGTCGGTCGACCGGATCGTGATTTTGGGCTTGATTTTAGTTTCCTAATTGGTTTGGGTTTCTGTTTTGATATAAATAGGAACACGTTTTAAGGTTTCTTGAAGAGCGGTATTGGGGATATTTGGAGCACAGAAAAGAGACTTTTCTGGAGCTATTGGTTAGGGTTTTGTTTGAGAGATTGTGAGCGTTATTGGTGAGATTAATTGGTGAGTTTTTGTATGATTTTGTAATCTCGGTTTGTACGCTCCTTCTCTATTAGTGAAAACTCATCCCCTTTTTACCCCGTGGACGTAGGTACCTTTCCGAACCACGTAAAATTTGTTTGCTTGTGTTCGTACCGTTATTTTGATTATGTTTGGCCTTCTCTCCCGACGTTTGTGTGTTGGTCCTCGGTACCCCAACAAGTGGTATCAGAGCATAACAAGTGGTATCATAGTATAACAACCTTTGTAATGTCCTAAGTCATCAGAGATTCTACAATATTTATCATTTGGATACTTGTTATTAATATCTATATCCACCTTCTTGTTGGCCCCTTTGCAAGCATAAAGCCACAACTGATCAAGTCTACGATAAATGGCAGTCATCTTTGCCTTAAAGGTACAATAGTGTATCTGTATATTAGTAAATTTTAATTAGGTTTAATTGTGTGAATTATAGAGTAGGTTTTTTAAGATTATACCTTATTCGAACGTTGTGATGCCCGCATAATATTGCTAAGTTAAAATTTTGTTGCATTTGTAAAGAGCATTGATGAATATACTTTTGTTCTGATAGGTTGGTTAGAATGGGCCCTGCATATTAATTTAAAAATATAATATTTGTTGTTTATTGTGTTATATGGATGTTTGCTT
>BQKN01006017.1:0-11704 GCA_022839385.1 Asparagus kiusianus | reverse complement strand
ATTTCGATTACTTGAGGCTATTATTTCCTTGGTGAAATAATACCCCCGGCTGTTATTTCCTTCGTGAAATAACACCCGTCATACCGTGTAGATCCGACCGGATCAAGATCGCGCGGTGGTCTACGGATTAACCCCGACGCAGGCGAAGAACTCACACAAGCAAGAGACTGCAAAACAGGATCTTGCGATTTGTTCAGGAAAGTTATAATCTTTTTTTTTAGATTTTTCTTTGATTTTGTTGTAACCGGATCTTATAAAAAGACCGGATCTTTTGTAACCGATAAACTGTTGCTTAAGAAGACAATAACTTCAATGAAAACAATAATTTTTTTCGCGAACAATCTGGTGACCACAGTGGGAGCCACCAATCTCGCTGCCGAGATCGTTGCGTCGCAGCCGCGGATCTCAATCCCGGTCGAGGAGGAGGTCGAGTATGAATTCGAACAATAAAAGTTCAAGGAGTATCTATCATCCTCGTCCGGATCCACCTCCCCCCGCAAGTCCAAGAAGTTCTCCTCCAGGAGAAAAGTCCGTTGGTATGAAGAAGTGGAGAATACCAACAAAGATCTCACCCCGATTGATACCGAAGTTGCATCGGGTGAAGTTCCACCAACTTCCAACCATGTCAGATCTGTTCTGGCCAATTCCTCCGTCGCTGAAGGCGTAGCGACTCTTTTAAAGAGAGCCTGCCAGAGGCGACGTCAACGTCTGGCGCGGCAATTTGCAAAGGTGATAGAGTCCACTGACGGAATCCGCTACAACGCGGATCTGAAGAACAGGAGAGGCAAACAGCCTTAACAACCAATGAATGGCAGCTCCTCCAAGCCGCCAACGAATGAATGGATCCGTGTCAAACGGAATCGTTCGACACTAGATGAGCGCATTTGCAAGCGCCGCGCACTGTCAGCGCAGGCACGGGCTCAAGTCCAAGAAGCCCGCAGAAGACTGCAGAAGGAAGTGGCCAAAAAGCCGCCACCGACCCGCCAAGTATGGAGGCCAAAGTCTGAAGCGGCGATTCAGGCTAAAAAGCAACCATTGCAGCCTTCAGCAAAAGTTCAACCTCCGGCGAACCAACCTAAATTGTCGATAATTCCCATAGCTGCTCCGGGAGATCCCGCAGGACCATCCCGAAGAAGGAGGTCAGTTTTGGAGCGCCTTGGTCCACTTCCCGATGAGCGATGCAAAGCTCCAGTTCAAGAATGTTTGGGCCCAATAAAGAAGCCCCGAACGACTCAACATGCTGGGGGTCGCCGCCACCCTCAACATGACAAGGAGTTCATGGCAACTACGCGCACCAGTTTGTGCATTGAAGTCCAGGAGCCCGCCAAAAACTCACGCCCACAAAGGCGCGTGTCGAGACGCGTGACTCTTGAAAGCCCAAAGAAGGCAGTTCATCCTCAGAAGGAAACGTTGTCGTCTGATGATGACAGCGTTATACCTGAGAAGTCGTGCCAACACACGATAGGTTACTCCGACCTTCAAACCGACGAGTTGCACTATCATGTTGGGGGTACGAGTAAAACCAGGAAAAGGAGTCCTCGAAAACTAGAAACTCAGTGCCCCTGTTCCAAACTCATCCGAGCAGTATTGTCTGAGTGCAACTGCATCAAGACAGTCCCCAAAAGAACTTCGGTTTTCGAAAGGCTCAGTACCGAAACACTAAAACCAAGGCCTAGGTGTTTTTGACGAAGAAGAACGGTAGTTGAAGATGGAGAATTTCCGAGGGTCACCACTAATATGACCAGCAAAGGGACATCGACACAGGATAATCCCAAGTCGGTTCCGGAAGTACCCCGGCGTGTAACCCGTCTGCAGTCTGGAGCCATCATACGAGCAACTTATGGTAGGATTCGGACAAGATTACCTTCAGAAGATGAAGAATCGGATGCCTGCTCTGTGATTGCATCAGATAATACAGTATCCAGCGAGGGACAACCCCGCGAGTCACTTATGATAAGTGCGGAACAAGTGGCCAAGATGCTCGAAGAAGCCATGGCCAAACAACAAGAGAGCTTCAGGTTCGAAATGCAGATGACCATGTAGAATATGAGAGAAATGCATGACCAACAAATCCAAGCACTGATAAACCAACAAGGCGAACCAAGTCGTCGTAACCAGGTTAATCAGGAAGATGAGGACACACATGCGAATGAAGCTCATAATACCAATAATCCTCCCGTCAATGCAGGGGGTGGTAACAAGAATGCTAACAAAAATACAGGTGAAAGTTAGAAGATTAAAAACCTCGAGAGCAAAATCAATACGTTGATCTCCGCTCAAGAGACGAAGAAGACGGGTATTCCTTGTCCATACCCAAGAGAATGGGAATCAATCCCGTATCCGACGAAGTTCAATCTAATTAACTTCACGCCATTTGATGGGAAGGGTTCACCCACTCAGCATTTGATTTATTTCAAATCACACCTGGGGGTTATCTCTGGTAATGAGCCTCTGATGGTACGGTCCTTCGTTGGCACTCTTTGTGGAGCCGCCTTCGATTGGTATCGCCGCCTCAAGCCAGGAAGCGTGAATAGCTGGGACGACATGGAGACTAAATTCCTCACCAACTTCTTTGACGACGACACCGAGATATCCATCGGGTCATTGCTTGATAAGAAACAGATAGACGGGGAATTAGTTGATACCTTCGTCAAAAGGTTCCGGAACAAGGCGATGAACTGTCGGGACCCGATCATGGAGGAGTTCATTCTCCAGGCCTACCACAACAACCTCGCGTTAGACGTGTTGGAAGCAATAGGGACAGCACCGTCCAAAACATGGAAGGATTTGAAGGTCCGAGGAGAGCAAGCCGAGCGATTCCTCAGAAGGAAGAAGGCGGAGAGAGGCCAACAGGCGACGAATGCTCCGGCACAGAATTTCGTCCCACGAGGGAAAGGTAAGGCACATGCTAATGCAGTTGATGCTAATCAAACTTTCCAATTGCAACCTCAGCAACAGCCGCAGCAACAAGCACCACAACAGTCACAGTCGCAATGGCGACAACGGCCTCAGAAGCAGAAATCTTCGGAGCCAAGATTTTCTAAGGTGTACTCCTTCAAAGATGATGAAGTTCCCGTTATCTTTAAGTACCTATTGGAAAATAATAAAATCCAGCTGCCGGCGATCGTGGATCAAGAAGGGGCTAGCAAAGTGACGGATCCGAAGTATTGCGCGTACCATAGAGCGGTCCATCACCCTACAAGGTCATGCTACCATCTCAAGGATAAGATTCAGGCATTAATTGATGTGGGCGTCATAACCCCGAAGCCGCCCAAGAATGTAGGAGCAAATGCAGTATCAATTAGTTTTGGATCAGTACCCACAGCATGGTTCGAACCAAAACGCATCACCAAAGTAGGAATGAAGACAATAAACGACGACCCATACGGACAGCGCCAAAAAGGACTTGTGCCACACACAGCCCCAAACGGCGAAATCCTCTGGGTCCATCCTGATCTTATTGAAGACGATCAGTGGGCGACTTCCTCGACCAGAAAGGGTAAAGGCAAATCCTGCAATGCTACTTCCGCGATCTTCGAAGAGGATGGTGATGAAGCTCCTACCTTCCCGCTCTCCGAAGAAGAACAAGAAGTTTTTGACACTAGAAGCGGAAATCAGTATCACTTCAACTATCCATCACCTAGTGATCAGTTAGCTAAGCAAGGACCATCCAAAACTCTCACGGAACTGGGGGTGATTACGACTCCTAGACCGGTTGAAGAAGCTCGACGACAGTCGGTTGATAAATAGAAAGAAAAGAGGCCCCAAGAGGTTCAGAATCCGAAGCAGTCTCGTTTCAATCGTCCGATTGGAAGAGATAAACCGGAGAGCTCGAACACTCCGTGCATCTTCGATATTATGGCTCAACTAGCTAACATTCCAGCGCGGATAACATTGTATGAGTTGCTACGGTTGTCTAAAGAAACCAGGGAAGCCTTGCGAGAAGCCTTGGCCAATTCAGAAGTGTTCCTTACTCAGATCAAGCCGATACCTGAAGAGCCAGAACTGTTAATTCAACACTACAATATAGCGGCTAAAAACCTTCCTGCATTACCTTCACCAAAGAGGATATGCAGACGAAGAATTCGAACCATGATCGACCCCTATATTTTATTGGGTACATTGGCTCCAGCGAAGTCAACCGAATCCAAGTGGATCCGGGTTCCGCTGTGAGTATTATGCCGCTTCTCTTGATGCATAGTCTCAGCATTCCAGTTAGTAAGTTGGCGTCCACAGGCACTGTTATCTATGGATTCAATACTAGCGGGTCAAGACCCTTGGGTAAGATCCGGAGAAAATGTCAAATGGGTGATTTGAAGACGGAAGTCACATGTTATGTGATTGATGCCGAGACTTCATATAACTTACCATTGGGTCGACCTTGGATCCATAGTAACGTTATAATCCCCTCCACTCTCCATCAGTGTTTGAAATATGTCGGCACTGATAATAAGGTGAGGACGGTGGTCGCGGATAAGCAACCATTCAAAGGGTTTGAGAATTATTTCACTGATTCTCTCCTTTATGGTAATGAATCTGATACTGAATCATCGGCCCATGACACGGACAGTGGAGAAGAAGCTGATACCGAAGCCGGACTTGATTACAATGGAGGTTTTGTTTTAAACGACATTGTACCCTTGATAATCAACCTTGACGATGAACAATCGTCAGATGGTAGTTGTAACTGGCAACTTGCCAATAATAAAATAAATGATGATTTAGAGTACTCACTGTCTCTTGATAATGTGATAAAGGGATTGTATGATAATCCCGATTTATATACGCCGCTTCGATCGTCCTATATAACAAAGAAACACCTCCAACATTCTTTCGGAACAACCCTGATTGTCCCTGCCAAAATAGGAGGCAAAAAAGAAGTGATTTACGGTAAAGGAGAGAGTTTTCCATTACCAGATCATTTCTTAAGAGAAGATAAGAATGATGACAAACTTGGTCTGCACTTATCTAAGTATAGTGAGAATGATGACAAACTTGGTCTGCACTTATCTAAGTATAGTCCGGAAGCGCGCAAGCTTATGGAAAAACAGGGATATGATTTCACATTCGGAGAAGGTTTATACTTCGATCGAGGTCCCCGTATTCCAGCCAAAGCGGCATATGTACCAAAAGGGAAACCGGATGATTATTATAAATTCAGACGAGGATTAGGGTATGTCTCTTCTTCAGAAGACGAATGTTGCTGGTTAATCAATAACCAAGCATCTAAGCAATACAAAGACGGGTACTCATCAGATTCCTCGGAATGGGATTCCGATACAAGTCTGGGGGAAGTATTCAAAGCCCTAATGACGAACATGACTACAGCTGATCCATCCACAATGAAGGGCGACGATCAAATGCCAGCATGGAAAGACCCATGGGTTCATCACCTGAACATGCAGTATGGTGATAGGTTTGAACAGAGGGAACCCCCCACTGAAGATAAAATAGTCCAAATTAATATGGGCGACGAGGCCAACCCAAAGCCTATATTCATCAGTGATAGTCTTCCCCCAAATGAGAATGATGAATTAATTGCTCTCATCAGGGAATATATTAACGTCTTCGCCTGGAACTATGAAGACATGCCAGGGCTCGACCCCAATGTGGTAATGCACCGCCTCGATATCAAGTCGGATGCCAAACCTGTCAAACAACAGTAAAGACGGTTTCATTCGCAAATTATGGAAGCCATTGAGGCAGAAGTTAAGAAATTGATCGACTCGGGATTTATCCGAGAGGAGCAACATCCGGACTGGCTAGCCAACATTGTTCCCATCATGAAGAAGAATGGTAAAATCAGGATTTGCATCGACTTTAGGGACCTAAATGCGGCATGTCCAAAAGACGACTTTCCTCTCCCGATCACGGACGTCATCATCGACAATACGTGCGGATTTGAGAGAATGTCTTTTATGGATGGCTTTTCTGGATATAACCAGATCAAGATGCACCCGAATGACGAGAAGCATACAGCGTTCAGAACGCCCCTCAGAGTCTTTTGCTACACGGTGATGCCTTTTGGTCTAAAGAATGCAGACGCCACGTACCAGCAAGCAATGACTAAGATTTTCCAAGAACATCTTAGGAAAACAGTCGAATGCTACGTTGATGATTTGGTTGTAAAAAGCCGCAACAAAGAAGATCACATCAAGGACTTGAAGACGATGTTCGATCTCATGCGGAGTCATCAATTGAAGATGAACCCCACTAAATCCTTCCTTGGAATGTCCAGCGGAAAATTCCTTGGATTCGTCACCACCACTAAAGGTATAGATATCGATCCTGATAAGGTGAAGGCGATACATGAACTGCAACCCCCTAGAAATCTAAGAGAACTCAGAGGATTGCAAGGGGGTTTAGCTTACATCCGGCGGTTCATCTCAAATCTTTCTGGGAAGTGCTAACTATTCTCTAAGCTAAACAAGAAGGGTGTGTCATTTATTTGGGACGACGCCTGCCAAAAAGCACTCGAAGATATCAAAACATATCTGACGAATCCTCCTGTTCTCGTTGCACCAAAATCAGGTAAATCGTTCTTGATTTACATCAAGGCGATGAACCACTCAATAAGTGCTTTACTAGCACAAGACGATGATAACGGTCACGAACAGGTAGTCTATTACCTAAGTCGGACTTTGGTAGGCGCCGAGTCTCAATATCCGATGATTGAGAAAGAATGCCTCGCATTGGTATTCGCAGTACAAAAAATGCGGCATTACTTGGTTGGACAGACGATTTATGTTATTTCTAACGTTAATCCAGTACGGGTATTTATGACGCAACCGGCCTCTATGAATTGGCGGTTAGCGAAGTGGGCCCTTCTCTTGTCCCAATATGATTTACACTTCAAACAGCAGAAATCGATCAAAGGACAAGCAATTTGTGATCTTTTGGCGGCAAACCCGACCACGGATACGGCAGAAGTATATGATGACTTGCCGGATGAAACCCACGAGGTTAACACTACATCGCACCAACAAATATGGCAATTATACTTCGATGGTGCTTCAAGAGCAGCTAATATGGCAATAACCCCCGGATGTTCTAAAGTCTCCTCCGGAGTTGGAGTTGTCTTAGTTTCCCCAGGAAAGCATGTGATGCCTCGGGCTTATTCACTGACTGATCCATGTTTCAATAACGTAGCCGAGTACAACGCGCTTCTCATTGGACTCAGTTTCGCCAAAGAGCTGGGGGTCGAATATCTCGAAGCTTTTGGGGATTCTCAATTGATAGTCAACCAAGTCCGTGGAGAGTATAAAGTCAGGAACCAAGACCTGATCCCGTACCACCAGGAGGCCATCAAAATGACAGATTCTTTTGAAGAATTCTTTATTGAATACATCCCTCGTCTCCAGAACGCTTATGCGGATGCACTGGCAGCACTAGCAGTATCACTTGCACAGCCTCCCGAAACTGAATTGCTAGTCACAGTAAGATCGCATCAACTCTGCATACCCATATACAATATGGATATCGAAGAGGAAGATGATAGAAACCTAAGCGCCAAGGAGGTGAACCCAACTCAAATTGAGTCTGAGTCCCGAGATTGGCGTTTTCCTATCATTGACTACGTCCAATATGGTATTTTGCCAGAAGATGTAAAAGAAAGGGAATCAATCCGCCGAAGAGCACCAAGATTCTTCTATAATACCGAGACTCATACATTATACCGTCGAGGGTACGATGGTTTGTTACTCCGATACCTTTCGAACAAAGAAGCAGAAGAAGTTCTTAAGGAAACACACGAAGGAGAATGTGGTGCGCATCAGCCCGGTCCCAAGCTGTATGATCGCATCAGGAGAATGGGATATTTTTGGCCGACAATGGTTCATGATGCAATCAAATACGCCCGAGAATGTCATGCCTGTCAAGTACATGCAAATTATATGCACCAACCACCGGAGCGTTTACACACGTCAACCACGTCTTGGCCGTTCGAAACATGGGGTATGGACATTGTCGGTCCTATTTTTCCCCCTTCAGTCAAAGGTGATCGATTTATTCTCGCAATCACGGATTACTTTTCAAAGTGGGCTGAAGCGATTCTGCTTAGAGAAGTGAAGACGAACAACGTCATCAATTTCATCAAACATCATGTCATATACCGACACGACGTGCCAAGACGGATCATTCATGATAACGGTCCACGGTTCATAAGCAACGCTTTCGTCAGGTTTTGTGACAAGTTTAAAATTCAAGATATTTCGTCAACAGCTTATTATCCCGCCTCGAATGGATTAGCCGAGGCTTTTAACAAGACGATCATCAAAATCCTGTCAAAGCTTGTGAAGACCAATAAACGAGACTGGGATGATAAACTCGGTGAAGCACTCTGGGCTTATCGTACCACCATACGCACACCTACGGGAGCTACCCCATATTCGTTGGTATACGGATGTGAAGCTGTGCTATCATTAGAAATCAAAATCCTATCCCTTTGGATCGCTCTCGCAACTGAGATGACGACAGAAGAACAACATCAAAAACATCTCGAAGAGCTCGAAATGTTGGATGAAAAGCGCTTGGAAGCTCAACAACACATTGAGTTTTATCAAGCCAGAATATCTAGGGCTTTTAACAAAAAAGTCCGACAGAGAAGCTTTAAGGAAGGAGATCTGGTCCTCGCTGCTCGCAGACCGATAATCCTCAACTCTAAGAAGAAAGGTAAATTTGAACCCAAATGGGAAGGACCGTTTGTGATAGACACAGTCTACTCAAACGGCGCATATCGCCTGATTACTCAAGAGGGCGTCAGGCAATTAATGCCAATAAATGAGAAGTTCCTAAAAAAGTACTATCCTTAGTACATTCAGGGTAACCCATTTACCGGGAAGTTCCTTGAAGAATATTACACTTAATATTCTAGAGGATAACCCAAAATCATTTTCACCACCAAAATCCCTCACTAATCAATTTTAATTGACAGTGAGTCCACCAAAAGTGTTTTTCTGGCCTAAGCCACCAACAAATTCCCCTCTTGATTCTTTCCACGAACAAGAGGTCCACTTTCAGTTCAGAGTCTCCTTTCGATAAACGAAAGAACTCCCTTTATTTTCTCTTTGGTTAAGCCTTCTCATGGTTATAACCGAAGTTGAAATTTCATTTCGATAAACGAAAAACTTATTTTTAGGCTAGATAACCAATCCTATAAAAGGTAAGTTTATCTAGATCTTCCAGATTCTCAGAATGAAGATCCCACTTCTAGTTTCTTTTGCGCTGAAAATAGAATATAAAATTCTTCCTTTTCAGAATCAATGAATAGAATATAAAATTCTTCCTTCCTTGTATTCGGGTTCGCCTTCACCCTAAAAGGAGACCGGGAAATAGAATATAAAATTCTTCCTTTCCCACACCAACCTTTTCCAAGAATTTATCAATCTAGGATTCATCCTAGGAAGTTTATTCTGAATCCTAAGCAGGGATAAGTCTGCGCCTAACACGCGCTGCCGGTTTAGTCTTTCTCTGTAGAAAAGACACCAGAGTTTAATTTTAGGGTATCCTATCCTAAAACCTAAGCAGTGATAAGTCTGTGCCTAACCCGCGCTGCCGGTTAGTTCTTAACCGTTAAAAAGAACACCCGCCCACATATTCAACATTGTGGCAGATTGTTATTAATAACACCAAAATCCATGCCTTACACGCATGGGGAATTTCATCCTGAATCCTAAGAAAGGATATGCCGACACCTAACACGCGTCGCCAGGTTAGTCTTTTACTGTCCAAGAAGACACCAGAACCTGATTCTGGGGACCTTTATCCCGAAGCCTAAGTAGGGATAGGTCAACTCCTAACACGCGTTGTCGGGTAGCCAATTCCCGTAACAATGACGAAGTCTACGTATTCGAAGACGTAGCAGCGAGTCTAAGGGGGTTCATTCCATTAGCACAACGTCGCATGCGGAACGGATTTAGACAATCCACATGCTAGCCCGACTCAAACGGTAGTCGGTAAAGACTAATCAAATCCGTTGAAGGCTGAGGATTTGCCAAAAATCCTAAGTCAACGTCTGATACACGTCGCTGTTTAGTCTTTTCACAGGAGAAAGACGAAGTCTACGTATTCAATATCGTAGCACTAAAAGGGTTAACTCTTTTAGCTTAACGTCACATGCGGAACGGACTTAAACAATTCGCGTGCTAGCCCGACTCAAACGGTAGTCGGTAAAGGCTAATCAAATCCGTTGAAGGCTGGGGGTTAGCCAAAAATCCTAAAGTCAACGCCTAACACGCGTTGCCGGGTAGCCTATTCCCGTAACAATAGCGAAGCCTATGTATTCGACATCATAGCATAAAGTCTCAGAGAATTCACTCTCTTAGCACAACGTTACATGCGGAACGGATTTAGACAATCCGCATGCTAGCCCGACTCAAACGGTAGTCGGTAAAGGTTTATCAAACCCGTTGATGGCTGGGAATTTGCCAAAAATTCTATAAATACAAGTCATTGACGCATCAACTCCATTAGTTGGTCTCGTGATTCGAGTATCCGCCACGCTCCAATTCCTTAAGAGCTTAAATTGTGAAGACTCCAGTAGACGTACGAGTATAAACTATGTCAAACGCTGGACAACGCGTCACAATGAAGCTCAAACGCCAAACAACGCGTCACAATGAAAGATCAAACGCCGGACAACGCGTCAAATGAAGACTCAACGCCAACAAATTGATGGTCGGTTCTATGTTGAAACAGCAAACACGAGCTAAAGATTAGAAAATCAGGAATTGACTTCAAGTTCAAAATTCCGACAACGGTCAGACAATAAATGCAACACCGGAACCCTTGCAGACATTTGAAAAAGCACCGAATAGCCTGGAGGATTGAAAGAATCAAGAATAGAAGCCATTCCCAAGTCCCGTTACACCGATTGAAGGTTGGGACAATCATATCCAAAGTATTCCAGACTCTTCTATAAAAGAATGAGGCTGAAATACTTTGGAGGGGGTATTTGTAGGCGTATAAAACTGCTTATAGGTCCCTTAACACAGCTCAGCAAGGTGATTCGATAAACAAACGAACCATCGGGCGATATATCCAAGCATGATCGTTAGACCACAACGCCGAAGCCAAGTGAGACGCGACGAAAAGGATTAACGAGGCGACGAGGTTAACGAACCGCACGTAAACAACGGAACACTTCCAATCGCGTGCCCAATCAAGCTAACGGGTCGATGAATCAACGAATCATCCAACTGTAGAGTCCATCACATCAATCAAGATCGGGAGCGGACTCAAACTCAACACCAAGGCGGATTTACTGCCAAATCAAGATTCGGAATGCCAAATCAGAGTTCAGATAAACCGTGAAACAGGAAAACGACAAAACGACAAACACCTGGAGGGCTCAGCCGAAACCGAGCCACTCCTAGGTGGCTCGGCCAAAGCCGAGCCACCTAGGGGTGGCTCGGTGGCCGAGCCACCTCCTGGTGGCTCGGTGGCCGAGCCACCACCTGGTGGCTCGGCCAAAACCGAGCTACCATGGTGGCTCGGTGGCCGAGCCACCTAGGTGGCCGGCCGAGCCACCTCTTGGTGGCTCGGTGGCTGAGCCATCAGATCTGGGCCCAGATCTGAGCCCAGATCTGATTTGAAATGCCTATAAATAGGAGATGAGGGCTCATTTGTGGAGGTTGGAATTTTGGTGAACTTTGGAGGCGAAACTCTGCTGGATTGAAGGCTCAAGACTAAAAAAGATTGAGGCTTT
>BQKN01006016.1:0-10860 GCA_022839385.1 Asparagus kiusianus | reverse complement strand
TCAGATCTACACAGTTATCCTCCGGATCAAAGCTTGGTCTTTGATCCTGAGAAGAGTCTCGATTTCGCTTGGTCAATATCGATTACTTCGGGCGATTATTTCCTTGGTGAACTAATCCCCCCGGCTATTATTTCCTTGGTGAAATAATACCCGTCATACTGTATAGATCCAACCGGATCTAGATCACGCGGTGGTCCACGGATTAACCCTGGCGCAGGCAATGAACCCACAAAAGCAAGAGACCGCAAAACAGGATCTTGCGATCTGTTCGAAAAAGGAAAGTTGTAATTTTTATTTTATTTCTTTTTGATTTCATTGTAACCGGATCTTATAAAAAGACCGGATCTTTTGTATTCAAAAAATAGTTACTTGAGAGAACGATGAATTCAATGAAGAAAGCAATTTTTCCCGCGAACAATCTGGCGACCACATTGGGAGCCACCGATCTCACCGCCGAGATCGATGCGTCGCAGCCACGGATCTCAATCCTGGTCGAGGAGGAGGTCGAGTATGAATTCGACCAGCAAAAGTTCTAGGAGTACCTGTCATCCTCGTCCGGATCAACCTCCCCCCGCAAGTCCAGGAAGTTCTCCTCCAGGAGAAAAGTTCGTTGTTATGAAGAAGTACAGAAGACCAACGAAGATCTCACCCCGATTGATGCCGAAGTTGCATCGGGTGAAGTTCTCCCAACCTCCAACCAGGTCAGATCTATTCTGGCCAACCCTTCTACCGCTGAGGGCATGGTGACTCTCTCAAAGAGAGCCCGCCAGAGGCAACGTCAACGCTTGGCGTGATAATTCGCGAAGGCAATGGAGTCCGTTGACGGAATCTGCTACAAGGCGGATCTAAAGAACAGAAGAGGCAAACAGCCTCAACAACCGATGAACGGCAGCTCTTCCAAGCCGCCAATGATGGAATGGATCCGTGTCAAATGGAATCGTTCAACGCTTGAGGAGCGCATTCGCAAGCGCCACGCACTGTCAGCGCAAGCACGGGCTCAAGTCCAAGAAGCCCGTAGAAAACTGCAGAAGGAAGTGGCCAAGAAGCCGCCAACCCGCCAAGTGCGGAGGCTAAAGTCTAAAGCGGCAATTCAGGCTAAGGAACAACCATTGCATCCTTCAAAGCAAGCCCAACCTCCCGAACCATCCCGGCGAAGGAGGTCAGTTTTGGAGCGCCTCGGTCTACTTCCCGATGAGGGATCCAAAGCTCCAGTTCAAGAACGTGTGGGCCCGATAAAGAAGCCCTAAACGACTCATCATGCTGGGGGTCGCCGCCATCCTCAACAGGATAAGGAGTTCATGACAACTACGCCCACCAGTTTGCGTATTGAAGTCCAGGAGCCCGCCGAAAAATCATGCCCATAAAGGCGTGTTTCAAGA
Organism: Asparagus kiusianus; assembly: GCA_022839385.1. Taxonomy (NCBI): domain Eukaryota; kingdom Viridiplantae; phylum Streptophyta; class Magnoliopsida; order Asparagales; family Asparagaceae; genus Asparagus; species Asparagus kiusianus. The sequence continues at coordinate 9,481 of BQKN01006016.1, read as the reverse complement.
CGCGTGACTCTTGAGAGCCCAAAGAAGGCAGTTCACCCTCAGAAGGAAACATTGTCATCTGATGATGACAGCGTTATACCTGAGAAATCGTGCCAACACACGATAGGTTACTCCGACCTTCAAATTGACGAGTTGTACTATCGTGTTGGGGGTACGAGTAAAACCAGAAAAAGGAGTCCTCGAAAACCAGAAACTCAGTGTCCCTGTTCCAAGCTCATTCGGGCAGTATTGTCTGAGTGCAAATGCACCAATACAGTCCCCGAAAGAGTTTCGGTGTTCGAAAGGCTCAGTACCAAAACGCCAAAACCAAGGCCTAGGCGTTTCTGACGAAGAAGAATGGTGGTGGAAGATGGAGAATTTCCGAAGGTCACCACTAATATGACCAGCAAAGGGACATCGACACAGGGTAACCCCGAGTCGATCCCAGAAATTCCCCGTCGTGTAACTCGTTTGCAGTCCGGAGCCATTATACGAGCAAATTATGGTAGGGTTCGGACAAGAGTGCCTTAAGAAGATGAAGAATCGAATGCCGGCTCTGCGGTCGCATTAGATAATACAGTGTCCAGCGAAGGACAACCCTGCGAATCACTTATGGTAAGCGCGGAACAAGTGGCCAAGATGCTCGAAGAAGCCATGGCCAAACAACCGGAGAGCTTCAGGTTCGAAATGCAGATGGCCATGCAGAATATGAGAGAAATGCATGACCAACAGATCCAAGCACTGACAAACCGGCAAGGCGAACCAAGTCGTCACAACCAGGTCAATCAAGAAGAGGAGAACGCACATGCGAATGAAGCTCACAATGCCAATAATCCTCCCGTCAATGCAGGGGGTGGTATCGAGGATGCTAGTCATAACACCACACTTCCACCTCAGAGTAATGCCAACGAAAATACAGGTGAAAGCTTGAAGATTAAAAACCTCAAGAACAAAATCAATACGTTGATTTCTGCTCAAGAGACGAAGAAGACGGGCATTCCTTGTCCATATCCAAGAGAGTGGGAATCAATCCCGTATCCGGCGAAGTTCAATTTAATTAACTTCACACCGTTCGATGGGAGGGTTCACCCACTCAGCACTTGATTTACTTCAAATCACACCTGGGGGTTATCTCTGGTATTGAGCCTCTGATGGTACGGTCCTTCGTTGGCACTCTTCATGGAGCCTCCTTCGATTGGTATCGCCGCCTCAAGCCAGGAAGCGTGAATAGCTGGGACGACATGGAGACTAAATTCCTCACTAACTTCTTCGATGACGACACCGAGATATCCATCGGGTCGTTTCTTGACGAGAAACAGAAAGACGGGGAGTTAGTTGATACCTTCGTCAAAAGGTTCCGGAACATGGCGATGAACTGTCTGGACCCGATCACTGAGGAGTTCATTCTCCAAACTTGCCATAACAATCTCACGTTAGACGTGTTGGAAGCAATGGGGATAGCACCGTCCAAAACATGGAAGGATCTGAAGGTCCGAGGAGAGCAAGCTGAGAGATTCCTCAGGAGGAAGAAGGCGGAGAGAGGCCAACAGGCGACGAATGCTCCAACACAGAATTTCAACCAACGAGGGAAAGGTAAGGCACATACTAATGCAGTTGATGCTAATCAAACTTTTCAATTGCAACCTCAGCAACAGCCGCAATAACAAGCACTACAATAGTCGTAGTCACAATGGCGACAACAGCCTCAGAAGCAGAAATCTTCGGAGCCAAGATTTCCTAAAGTGTACTCCTTCAAAGATGACGAAGTTCCCGTTATCTTTAAGTACCTGTTGGAGAATAACAAAATCCAGCTGCCGGCGATCGTGGATCAAGAAGGGGCTAGCAAGGTGACGGATCCGAAGTATTGTGCATACCATAGAGCGGTCCACCACCCTACGAGGTCATGCTACCATCTCAAGGATAAGATCCAGGTGTTGATTGATGTGGGCGTCATAACCCAGAAGCCGCCCAAGAATGTAGGAGCAAATGCAGTGTCAATTAGTTTTAGATCAGTACCCACATCGTGGTTTGAACCAAAACGTATCACCAAGGTGGGAATGAAGACAGTAAACGATGACCCGTACGGACAGTGCCAAAAAGGACTTGTGCCACACACAGCCCCAAACGGCGAAATCCTATGGGTTCTTCCTGATCTTATTGAAGACGAACAGTGGGCGACTTCCTCGACCAGAAAGGGAAAAGGCAAGTCCTACAATGCTACTTCCGCGATCTTCGAAGAAGATGGTGACGAAGCTCCTACCTTCCCACTCTCCGAAGAAGAACAAGAAGTTTTTGCCACTAGGAGCGGAAATGAGTACCACTTCAAATATCCATCACCTAGTGATCAGTTAGCTGAGCAGGGGGTGACTAAACGGGGACCAGCCAAAACTCTCACGGAACTGGGTGTGATTGTGACTGCTAGACCGGTTGAAGACGCTCAACGGAAGCCGGTTGATAAACAGAAAGAAAAGAGGCCCCAAGAGGTGCAGAATCCGAAGCAGTCTCGTTTCAATCGTCCGATTGGAAGAGATAAACTGGAGAGCTCGAATACCCCGCGCATCTTCGATGTTATGGCTCAACTAGCTAACATTCCAGCGCGGATAACATTGTATGAGTTGCTACGGTTGTCTAAGGAAACCAGGGAAGCCTTACAAGAAGCCTTGGCCAACTCAGAAGTATTCCTTACTCAGATCAAGCCGGTACCTGATGGGTCAGAACCGTTAATTTAGCATTGCAATATAGCGGCTAAGAACCTTCCCTGCATTACCTTCACCAAGGAGGATATACAGACGAAGAATTCGAACCATGATCGACCCCTATATTTCATTGGGTACATTGGCTCCAGCGAAGTCAACCGAATCCAAGTGGATCCGGGTTCCGCTGTGAGTATTATGCCGCTTCGCTTGATGCATAACCTCGGTATTCCAGTTAGCAAATTGGTGGCCACAGGCATTGTTATCTATGGATTCAACACTAGCGGGTCAAGACCCTTGGGTAAGATCCGGATAAAGTGTCAAATGGGTGATTTGAAGATGGAGGTCACATGTTATGTGATTGATGCCGAGACATCATATAACTTACTATTGGGTCGACCTTGGATCCATAGTAACGTTATAATTCCCTCCACTCTCCATCAGTGTTTGAAATATGTCGACACTGATGGTACGGTCAGGACGGTGGCCGCGGATAAGCAACCATTCAAAGGGTTCGAGAATTATTTCACTGATTCTCTCCTTTATGGTAACGAATCCGATACTGAACCATCGGTCCATGGCACGGATAGCAGAGAAGAAGCTGATACCGAAGCCGGATTTGATTACGATGGAGGTTTTGTTTTTAATGACATTATACCCTTTGTAATCAATCTTGACGATGAACAATCGTCAGATGGCAGTTGTAACTGGCAACTTGCCAATAATGAAATAAATGATGATTTAGAGTACTCACTGTCTCTTGATGATGTGATAAAGGGATTGTATGATAATCCCGATTTGTATATGCCGCTTCGATCGTCCTATATAGCAAAGAAGAGCGTCCAGCATTCTTTCGGGACAACCCTGGTTATCCCTGCCAAAATAGGAGGCGAAAAGGAAGTGATTTATGGTAAAGGAGAGAGTTTTCCATTGCCAGATCATTTCTTAAGAGAAGATGACAATGATAACAAATCTGGTCTGCATTTATCTAAGTATAGTCCGGAAGCGCACAAGCTCATGGAAAAACAGGGATATGATTTCACACTCGGAGAAGGTTTATACTTCGATCGAGGTTCCCGTATTCCAGCCAAAGCGGCATATGTACCAAAAGGGAAATCGGATGATTATTATAAATTTAGACGAGGTTTAGGCTATGACTCCTCATCTGATGACGAATGTTGCTCGCAAGTCATCGTTCAAATTGCTAACAAAGGTAAAAATGGGTACTCATCAGATTCCTCGGAATGGGATTCCGATACAAGTCTGGGAGAAGTATTCAAAGCCCTAATGACGAACATGACTATAGCTGATCCATCCACGATGAAGGATGACGATCAAATGCCAACATGGGAAGACCCATGGGTTCATCACCTGAACATGCAGTATGGTGATAGGTTTGAACAGAGGAAACCCCGCACTGAAGATAAAGTAGTCCAAATTAACATGGGCGATGAGGTCAACCCAAAGCCTATATTCATCAGTGATAGTCTTCCCCCAAATGAAAAGGAGGAATTAATTGCTCTCATCAGGGAATATATTAACGTCTTCGCCAGGAACTATGAAGATATGCCAGGGCTCGATCCCAATGTGGCAGTGCATCGTCTCGATATCAAGTCGGATGCTAAACCTATCAAACAATAGCAAAGACGGTTTCATTCACAGATTATGGAAGCTATTGAGGCAGAGGTTAAGAAATTGATTGACTCAGGATTCATCCGAGAGGAGCAACATCCAGACTGGCTAGCCAATATTGTTCTAGTCATGAAGAAGAATGGTAAAATCAGGATTTGCATCGATTTCAGAAACCTGAATGCGGCATGTCCAAAAGACGACTTTCCTCTCCCAATCACGGATGTCATTATCGACAATACATGCGGATTTGCGAGAATGTCTTTTATGGATGGCTTTTCGAGATATAACCAAATCAAGATGCACCCAGATGACGAGAAGCATACAGCGTTCAGAACGCCCCTCGGTGTCTTTTGCTACACGGTGATGCCTTTCGGTCTAAAGAATGCAGGCGCCACGTACCAGCGAGCAATGACTAAGATTTTCCAAGAACATCTCAGGAAAACGGTTGAGTGCTACGTTGATGATTTGGTTGTGAAAAGCCGCAACAAAGAAGATCACATCAAGGACTTGAAGACGATGTTCGATCTCATGCGGAGTCATCAGTTGAAAATGAACCCCACTAAATCCTTCCTTGGAATGTCCAGCAGAAAATTCCTTGGATTCGTCGTCTCCACTAAAGGTATACATATCGATCCTGACAAGGTGAAGGCGATACATGAATTGCAACCCCCGAGAAATCTAAGAGAACTCAGAGGATTGCAAGGGTGTTTAGCTTACATCCGGCGGTTCATCTCAAATCTTTCTGGAAAGTGCCAACCATTCTCTAAGCTAAATAAGAAAGGTGTGTCATTTATTTGGGACGACGCTTGCCACTCGAAGATATCAAGACATATCTGACGAATCGTCCTGTTCTCGTCGCAACAAAATCAGGTAAACCGTTCTTGATCTACATCAAGGCGATGAACCACCCGATAAGTGATTTACTAGCACAAGACGATGATAATGGTCACGAACAGGCAGTCTATTACCTAAGTCGGACCTTGGTAGGTGCCGAGTCTCGATATCCGATGATTTAGATAGAATGCCTCGCATTAGTATTCGCAGTACAAAAGATGCGGCATTACTAGGTTGGACAAATGATTTACGTTATCTCTAACGTTAATCCAGTACGGGTATTTATGACGCAACCGGGTTCGATGAATTGGTGGTTAGCGAAGTGGGCCCTTCTCTTGTCCCAGTATGATTTGCACTTCAAACAGCAGAAGTCGATCAAAGGACAAGCAATTTGTGATCTTTTGGCAGCAAACCCGACCACGGATACGGCAGAAGTATATGATGACTTGCCGGATGAAACCCACGAGGTTAACACTACATCGTACCAACAAGTATGGCAATTATACTTCGATGGTGCTTCGAGAGCAGCTAATGTGGCAATAAACCCTGGATGTTCGAGAGTCTCCTCCGGAGTTGGAGTTGTCTTAGTTTCACCGGGGAAGCATGTGATGCCTCGGGCTTATTCACTGACAGATCCATGTTCCAATAACGTAGCCGAGTACAACGCGCTCCTTATTGGACTCAGTTTCGCCAAGGAGCTGGGGGTCGAATATCTCGAAGCTTTTGGGGATTCTCAATTGATAGTCAACCAAGTCCGTGGAGAGTATGAAGTCAGGAACTAAGACCTGATCCCACACCACCAGGAGGCCGTCAAAATGGCAGATTCTTTTGAAGAATTCTTTATTAAATACATCCCTCGTCTCCAGAACGCTTATGCGGACGCACTGTCAGCACTAGCGGTATCACTTGCGCAGCCTCCCGAAATTGAACTGCTGGTCACAGTAAGATCATATCAACTCTGCGTACTCATATACAATATGGATATCAAAGAGGAAGACGATAGAAACATAAGCGCTAAGGAGGTGAACTCAACTCAAATTGGGCCAGAGTCCCGAGATTAGCGTTTTCCCATCATTGACTACGTCCAGTATGGTATTTTGCCAGAGGATGTAAAAGAAAGGGAATCAATCCGCCGAAGAGCACCAAGATTCTTCTATAATACCGAGACCCATACATTATACCGTCGAGGGTACGATGGTTTATTACTCCGATGCCTTTCGAACAAAGAAGCAGAAGAAGTTCTTAAGGAAGCACACGAAGGAGAATGTGGTGCGCATCAGCCCGGTCCCAAACTGTATGATCGCATCAGTAGAATGGGATATTTCTGGCCAACAATGGTTCATGATACAATCGAGTACGCCCGAGAATGTCATGCCTGTCAAGTACATGCAAATTATATGCACCAGATACCAGAGCGTTTACACACGTCAACCACGTCTTGGCCGTTCGAGACATGGGGTATGGACATAGTCGGTCCTATTTTCCCCCTTCAGTTAAAGGTGATCGATTCATTCTCGCAATCACGGATTACTTTTCAAAGTGGGCTGAAGCGATTCCGCTTAAAGAAGTGAAGACGAACAACGTCATCAATTTCATTAAGCATCATGCCATATACCGACACGGCGTGCCAAGACGGATCATTCATGATAACGGTCCGCAGTTCATAAGCAACGCTTTTGTCAGGTTCTGTGACAAGTTCAAAATTTAAGATGTTTCGTCAACAGCTTATTATCCCGCTGCGAATGGATTAGCTGAGGCTTTTAACAAGACGATCATTAAGATCCTATCAAAGCTCGTGAAGACCAATAAACGAGACTGGGATGATAAACTCGGTGAAGCACTCTGGGCTTATCGTACCACCATACGCACACCTACAGGAGCTACCCCATATTCGTTGGTATACGGATGTGAAGTTGTCCTGCCGTTAGAAATCCAAATCCCATCCCTTCGGATTGCTCTCGTAACGAAGATGACGACGGAAGAACAACATCAGAAACGTCTCAGAGAACTCGAGATGTTGGATGAAAGGCGCTTGGAAGCTCAACAACACATCGAGTTTTATCAAGCCAGAATATCTAGGGCTTTTAACAAAAGAGTCCGACAAAAAAGCTTCAAGGAAGGAGATCTGGTCCTCGCTGCTCGCCGACCGATAATCTTCAACTCCAAGAAGAAAGGTAAATTTGAACCCAAATGGGAAGGGCCGTTTGTGATAGACACAGTCTACTCAAATGGCGCTTATCGCCTAATTTCTCTAGAGGGCGTCAGGCAATTAATGCCAATAAATGGGAAGTTCCTGAAAAAATACTATCCAAGTACATTCAAGATAACCCATTTATCGGGAAGTTCCTTGAAGAATATTACACTTAATATTCTAGAGGATAACCCAAAATTATTTCTACCACCAAAATCCCTCACTGATCAATTTCAATTGACAGTGAGTCCACCAAAAGTATCTTTCTGGTCCAAGCCACCAACAAATTCTCCTCTTGATTCTTTCCACGAACAAGAGGTCCACTTTTAATTCAGAGCCTCCTTTCGATAAACGAAAGAACTCCCTTCTTTTCTCTTTGGTTAAACCTCTTCATGGTTATAACCAAAGTTGAAATTTCATTTCGATAAACGAAAAACTCATCTAGATAACCAATCCTATAAAAGGTAAGCTTATCTAGATCTTCCGGATTCTCGGAGTGGAGATCCCACTTCTAGTTTCTTTCTTGCACTGGAAATAGAATATAAAATTCTTCCTTTCCAAAATCAAGAAATAGAATATAAAATTCTTCCTTCCTTGTTTAGGGAATAGAATATAAAATTCTTCCTTTCCCACACCAACCCTTTTTCCAAGAATTTATCAAATTCAGAATTCATCCTAAGAAGTTTATCCCGAATCCTAAGTAGGGATAAGCCTGCGCCTAACACGCGCTGCCGGTTTAGTCTTTTTCCTTAGAAAAAGACACCAGATTTCGATTCTGGGGTATTCTATCGTGAAGCCTAAGCAAGGATAAGTCTGCGCCTAACCCGCGCTGTCGGTTAGTTCTTAACTGTTAAAAAGAACACTCGCCCACATATTCAACATTGTGGCAGGTTGTTATTAATAACACCAAAATCCATACCTTACACGCATGGGGAATTTCATCCTGAATCCTAAGAAAGGATATGCCGACACCTAACACGCGTCGCCGGTTTAGTCTTTGTCCGTATAAAAAGATACCAGAACCTGATTCTGGGGACCTTTATCCCGAAGCCTAAGCAGGGATAAGTCAACGTCTAATACACGTTGCCGGGTAGCCTATTCCCGTAATAATAGCGAAGTCAACGTATTCGAAGTCGTAGTAACGAGTCTAAGGGAATTCATTCTGTTAGCATAACGTTACATGCGGAACGGATTTAGATAATCCGCATGCTAGCCCGACTCAAACGGTAATCGGTAAAGGCTAGTCAAATCCGTTGAAGGCCGGGGGTTAGCCAAAAATCCCAAAGTCGACGCCTAACACGCGTTGCCGGGTAACCTATTCCCATAACAAATGGTAAAGCCTATGTATTCAACATCATAGCAAAAAGTCTAAGGGAGTTCATTCCTTTAGCACAACGTCACATGCAGAACGGGCTAAAACAATCCGCATGTAATCCCGATTCAAACGGTAATCGGTAAAAGCACGTCAAATCCGTTGAGGGCTGAGGATTTGTCAAAAATCTTGAGTCAACGTCTCATACACGTCGTTGTTTAGTCTTTTCACAGGAGAAAGACGAAGTCTACGTATTCAATATTGCAGCACTAAAAGGGTTAACTCTTTTAGCTTAACGTCACATGCGGAACGGACTTAAACAATCCGCATGCTAGCCCGACTCAAACGGTAGTCGGTAAAGGTTTATCAAACCCGTTGATGGTTGAGAATTTGCCAAAAATTCTATAAATATGAGTCATTGACGCATCAACTCCGTAGGTTGGTCTCGTGACTCGAGTATCCGCCACGCTCTAATTCCTTAAGAGCTTAAACTGTGTATACTCCAGCAAACGTACGAGTATAAACTGTGTCGAACGTCGGACAACACATCACAAGGAAGCTCAAACGTCGGACAACGCGTTGCAAATGAAGACTCAACGCCAACAGTCGATGGTCGGTTCTATGTTGAAACAACAAACTCGAGCTAAAAATCAGGAAATCAGGAATTGACTTCAAGTTAAAAATTCCGACAAACGGTCAGACAATAAATGCAGCACCAGAACCCTTGTAGATATTCGACAAGGCACCGAATAGCCTAGAGGATTGAAGGAATCAAGAATAGAAGCCATTCCAAGGTCCCGCTACACCGATTAAAGGTTGGGACAATCATATCCAAAGTAT
>BQKN01006003.1:0-18731 GCA_022839385.1 Asparagus kiusianus | reverse complement strand
GAGGGGATTTCCTCCTTGACGCCTATGTGGCACAATCCCCACCATCCTCATAAAGTAGGAGAGAGTGCGTGAGTTGGTGGGGATTTGTGCCTACTTTATGAGGATGGTGGGGATTGTGCCACATAGACGCCAAGGAGGAAAATCCCCTCCTAATGATAAGGATACCCATTAATCTCATACACACACACACACACACACACACACACACACACACACACACACACACTAGAGGAGGGTGAGGTTTGTCCTCATAACCAATATGGGACTAAACCCACTAGTAACATAATATTATCAACAACCCCCCTCAAACTCATGTTGAATCAAACAAAGTGAGTTTGAGTACAAGAAGTCGGAATCGATGAACGGGTAAGGCATTTGTGAATAAATCTACAAGCTCGTCAGCGGATGAGACATGAGGAAGTAGAATTGTCTTGTCCTTAATAACTTGTTAACAGACAAAATGACTGTCGATCTCAATATGATGGTCCTCTCATGAAATACTGGATTATTAGTAATCTGGATAAGACTCTTATTATCATATAGAAAGGAGTAGGAGTCGTAACAGAAATACCGAAATTACTAAAAGACGACAAAGATGAATAATCTCTTTAGCTGTTGTGGATATTGCTGTAGGGTCAAAAAATTGATGTTGGGATTGATTTTCTTGTTTTAAGAAATGGGTTCGATCACTTGGTATGAAACCCTTACAATCACTCACACTCTCTTGATTACAGAGGAAGAGAAGATTAATTCAGCTTCTCTTTGTTTAAGGTGGATTCTTGGTGGCGAAAGGATGCTTCTCCCGATGCTTGAGTCGAGCTTGCCTCCCGTTGATGATCAGACCAAAATTGCTAGAGCTTCTGACGTTTGTTGGCCGGCTAGAATTAAGGTTCGTACTCCGGATCGACGTGCAGAAACTTTGATCTCTGATGCTTCTCTAAATCCAAACTTAAAAATCTTCAATTAATTGGTCATCAACCCAACAACCCTGTAGCCATCGATGGCTATTTATAGGATTTTGAGCACGTAACCGACGTGCTACAATAGTGGAGTCGTGGGCGTAACTGATGCGCTGAAATTGTGGAATCGTGGCGTAACTGACTCCTTGAATCTAGCCCACATGACTGACTGGGTCTTCGTGGCCGCTACAGCCTGATTTAATGTGGGTGACAAACTTCACTGCGTTGGCGAACCTCATCCTTGATGTCGAGCCTCGCTGCGTGGCGAGCCTCGTCTTTGATGTCAAGCCTCGCTGCGTGGCAAGCCTCGTCTTTGCTGTCGAGCCTTACAGCGTGGCCAGCCTCGTGAGCTTCTTTAATAATGAGCTTCGTCTTCACTGACGAGCTTTAAATCTGATGACAAGCTTTGTTTTCATTGACGAACTTCACATCCGATGATGAACTCCGAACCTCGTATCCAATGACGAGCTTCGAACCTCGTATCCAATGACGAGCTTCGAACCTCGTATTCAATGACGAGCTTCATCTTTGACAGCTAGAGTCCAACTCGTGTCCAATGACGAGCTTCGAACCCCGTATCCACTAGTGAACTTCGAACCTCGTATCCAATGACGAGCTTCAAGTCTCGTATTCACTAGCGAACCTCGAACCTCGTATCCAATTACGAGCTTCAAGTCTCGTAGATCCATTTCATTCAATAATAAATTTTATCTTTCAATGTTGAGTTCTGCTGCATGGCGACTCTCGTTCTCGATGTTGATCTTTTCTGCACAACGAACCTCGTTTCTGATTGAAAAGGGGTTTGTTTCCCTGATCCTTTTTTTCATCTTTCGAATTTTGGTATTTTTTAATGTCTACAAAACCCCCTTCAAAGTTTTTAGACTTGAATCAGGTTGTATGTAGTCTGAAATACTTTGAATAGGTATCTCGAACTTGAGGAGTTTACTTCACCAACCTGGTTTTATCATGAACCTCGTGTTTGCAAAAGTTATTTTGTGGTTCGTTCTGGAGTCTGTCCCGTTTGACAAATGACCCATTGCAGTTTCGTCAGCATCACTACTATGCACCTTCCCCAGACCTAACGAGTGGTTGCCAGCTGGCGATAGGAAATCCCCTTGAATCCTGTCCGTAGATCTTGTTGGGGGAAAGATCTCGTCAAACGACCTTAACTGAAGATCGCGACCCTTGATTCGACTCTTTTCCCGCCCCTATAAATAGGTTATCATAATATGAGAAGTCCTTTCTTCTCTCTTCGTCGTTTGGGAATTCTGATCTTTCTTTCTTCGTAAGCTCTTCAAGCAAAATCAATGGCCCCTAAGACCGCTGTAGACCGAAGCAAGAGTAAGGGTAAGAAGGTTGCTGGCTCTTCGCACGAACTTGGCGTTCTACCCAGCTTTTTAGGTAATAGATCTTAAATGCATGATTTGCGTTCTGAGGGATGTCAATCTTGTCTATTTTAGACTTGGGTTTCTTGAGGAAGATGAACAGTTTCTTCCAGACTCTTCTGACCCGATCTCTTATCTCTTGGTCTTCGTAGTAGTTCGCTCATTTGAGGATTTCTCAGTGTTTTGTCAGCTTGTTGGACCTTTGAATGTAACCTCAACGAGATATTTTAAGTCCAAATATGCTTACTGTTTTGACATGCCATGTACCCCCAAGCATGCAGTCCCTTTGTTAGACTTCGGTCTATGTGGCAGCTTCACAGGCTCAGTAAAGTGCTTCTTTTAGGAGTCAGCAACAACTTTAGTGCCGTCTTTACGTTTTGCGAAGATGGGAGAAGTGCTGATCCTATGCTCAGAGTTTGTGGTGTTTTAATTAGTAGTCAGTTTACCTAAGTAGATAGACGTGTGCTACAAGCACCAAAGTTAAAAGTTGGGTATGGGGAAGACTTCATGCCCAAGAATGGAAGATGGAACTTTAACAACAAGACAACACGTTTACAGTAGACGAGGTTCATAGTGCCATCTCGAAGGTCGTTGAACTTCGTAGTGTAGCTGAAAGAACTTGTAACTGAACTTCGTATTGTAGTTCAAGTCTTCTAAGTTCAATCTATGTACTTTGAGTTTTTGTATCTTCAATTACATATGAATAAAATTTATATCTTATCCACATATTATTCTCTTGCATAACTGAAACATTCTAACTTAGGATTTTTAGCAAACCCTCAGCTGTCAACAGACTTGGGTTGTCTTTACCAACTGCCGTTTGAGTTGGACTAGCTATATTTTTCCCCTCAGTATGATGAGTTATCAAAGAGTTTCTCTTAGACTTCAATGCTAAGATTTCTATTCTTTTTTAGACTTCGAGGTTCAAAATATAACTAAGTATTAAGAACAAAGTTCAACACATGGCAGACTCGTTGGGAAAACGAACGTCATTTGGGGGATAATGAAAACGTTAGGATGATCAGGTTATTCAATAGTTTAGAATAACAACGACAAAGGAAACAAAGGCACATCACTTGGTAGGCCTAAGTTAGGAAAATGAACGTCATTTGGAAAAATAACGACGTTAGGAAAATGACATCGTTCAGTGACTTTAGAAGTATGACGATGTTGGAAGCGAATGCACATCACTTGGTAGGCCTAAGTTTGGAAAACGAACATCATTTGAGAAAATAACGACGTTAGGAAAATCACATCGTTCAGTGACTTAGAAGTATGACGATGTTGGAAATGAAGACACATCACTTGGTAGGCCTAAATTAGGAAAACGAACGTCATTTGGGAAAATAACGACGTTAGAAAAATCACATCGTTCAGTAACTTTAGAAGTATGATGATGTTAGAAACAAAGGCACATCACTTGGTAGGCCTAAGTTAGAAAAACGAACGTTATTTGGGAAAATAACGATGTTAGGAAAATCATATCGTTCAGTGACTTTAGAAGTATGACGATGTTGGAAACAAAGGCACATCATTTGATAGGCCTAAGTTAGGAAAACGAACGTCATTTGGAAAAATGACGACGTTAAGAAAGCAACACATCACATAGTAGGTTACTATTAGAAGACCATCAGCAATCAGAGGTAGAATTAACACCATAATAGTCCCACTATCCTATTAAAGAGGATTAGTGAGGGAAATTTGAAAGAGATAAAATAAAGAAATCATTACCTTTATTTGCTTCTTCTCTCACGGTAAGATACACTTGATGATGAAGTCTACGGGTAATATTTCTTTAGAAATTTACCGTTGATAGGCATCATAAGTTTATCGCCATCTTGGGTGATAAGACGATAGGTTCCATTTGAATCGATAGTTTCTACTACAAATGGCCCTTCCCACTTTGGCTCAAACTTTCCTTTCTTCTTAGAGTTCAAAATCAGTAGGCGCCGAATTGCAAGAACCAAGTCGCCTTCCTTAAATGTGTGATATTTAACCTTCTTATCAAATGCTCTGGAAATTCGAGCTTGATAAAGTTCAATGTGTTGCTGAGCCAATAGCTGCTTTTCATCAAGCACTTCCAATTCTTCAAGACGTCAGCGATGACTCTCTTCCGTCGTCATACCAATTGCGAGTGCTATCTGCAAAGAAGGAATTTGGATCTCTAATGATAATACGACTTCACATCCGTATACCAAGGAATATGGCGTCGCTCCTGTCGGCGTTCGAACCGTTGTGCGATAAGCCCACAAACTCTGACCTAATTTCTCGTTCCAATCTCTTTTGTTCATTGAAACCACTTTAGTAAGAATTCTGATGATGGTCTTGTTAAATACTTCTGCTAGCCCGTTAGCGGCAGGATTATAAGCCGTTGAAGCCAAATTCTTGATCCTGAATTTATCACAGAATCGGGTGAAAGCTTGGCTAATGAATTAGGGCCCATTATCATGAATAATACATCTCGGAACGTCATATCTATATAGATATGATGATTTAAGAATTTAACAACATCACTCGTTTTGACTTCTCTTAACGGGATTGCTTCCGCTCATTTAGAAAAGTAATCAGTTATCGCCAAAATGAAACGATGTCCTTTGGAAGAGGGTGGTGTCACTGGACTAACAATGTCCATTCTCCACGTTTCGAAAGGCCATGAAGTGGTTGAAGGATGAAGATGCTCGGGTGGTCGATGCATGTAATTAGCATGTATCTGACTGAGTGGCATCGTTTGGCATAAGCAACAACATCTTGTACCATATTAGGCCAATAATAACCCAATCTGCATAGTCGATCCCACAACTTAGGACTAGGCTGATGAGCTCCATAAATGCCACCATGAGCCTTTTTAAGGGCTTCTTTTGTTTCCCTATTTGACAAACAACGAAGCAAAAGTTCATCGTATGACTTTCGATACAAAGTCTAGGATTAAGAATCATAGTAGAATCTAGGTGCTCGTCTACGAATAGATTCTCTTTCTTTGATGTCTTCAGGCAATAAGCCGTATAAGACATAATCGATGATCAGAAATCGCCAATCTTTAGGTTCGAATGTTGAAGGTTCCGCTTCAACTGCATTGATCTACAGTGCATACTTTGATTTGAATAATTGTCTGCTTATCACTGTGACTTGCTGGGTAGTTCCTTTAGGTAGAGCTAAGGTAGCCGCAAGTGACGCTAGTGCATCAGCATAGGTATTCTTAAGACGGGGTACATGGTCAATGTAAAAGCCCTCAAAGGAATCGGCCAATGCGATTGCTGCGGCATGGTAAGGAATGAGGTCTTCATTCCTAACCTCATATTCTCCTTTTATTTGATTAACAATGAGTTGAGAATCACCGTATACCTCTAAGCATTTCACTCCCAACTGCTTGGCTATATCCAAGCCAACCAACAAAGCATTGTATTCCGCCATATTATTAGAACACGACTCTGTTAAAGAAACAACGTGTGGGAGTATGTGGTTTTGCGAAGAGATAAAGACAACCCCCACTCCAGCTATAACCCGACCAGTAGAACTTGTCCTTGCTGCACCATCGAAGTACAATTGCCATACTTGTTCTCTAGAGACGGTGTTTGCTTCATATGTCTCATCAGGTATGTCCTGGTATAATTCAGCCTTTTCTTTTAGCGGATGATTAGCCATAAGATCACAGATAGCCTGACCTTTCACTGCTTTTTGAGGTTTGAAGTGGATGTCATATTAGGAAAGCAACAAAGCCCACTTGGCGAGTCGCCAATTTAATGTACTGGGCTGTGTCATGAATACCCAAATAGGATTGACCTGAGAAATGACATGTATGGTTTGTCCAACCAAATAATATCGCATTTTCTGAACTGTGAAGACCAACGCCAAACATTTCTTCTTAATGAGAGGATAACGAGGTTCAGCACCCGATAATGTCCTACTAAGATAGTAGATAGCTTGTTCATGACCATTTTCATCATCTTGTGCCAGGAGTCCTGCTAATGTATGATCTGTAGCCCGAATATATATCAAGAAAGGTTTATCTGACTTTGGTGCGACCAATATCGGTGGATTGGAGAGATATTGCTTAATCTCCTTAAACGCTTTCTAGCAAGCCTCGTCCCATATAAAAGATACTCCTTTCTTCATTAGTTTTGAGAATGGTTGGAATTTCCCGGACAAGTTACAAATGAACCTGCGAATATACGCCAATCATCCTTGTAAGCCTCGAAGCTCCTTAAGATTCCTGGGAGGTGTTAGCTCTTGGATGGCCTTGACTTTAACTGGGTCTAAACAAATTCCGTTAGCCGTGACTACGAACCCGAGAAATTTACCACTAGCTATTCCTAAGAATGACTTAGTTGGATTCATCTTGAGCTGGTGCACCCGCATAAGATCAAACGTTGTTTTCAAGTCGTGTAAATGATTTCCCTTGTCACAACTTTTGATAACCAAGTCATCCACGTAACATTCCACGGTCTTTCGTAGATGTTTTTGGAAGAAGAGGTCATAGCGCGTTGATAGATGGCGCCCGTATTTTTCAACACAAAGGGCATTACTGTATAACAATATATCCCTAAAGGTGTTCAAAATGATGTATGCTTTTCATCATCAAGGTATATTTTGATTTGGTTGTACCCTGAAAATCCATCCATAAAGGACATCCTCTCAAACCCACACATATTGTCAATAATGACGTCCGTGATAGGTAACGAAAAATCATCTTTAGGACAAGTCGAATTCAGGTCACGGAAGTCGATGCACACTTGAATCTTCCCGTTTTTTAGGACGGGGACAATGTTGGCCACCCAATCAGGATGTTTCTCTTCGCGGATAAATCCTAATTCGATGAGCTTCTTAACTTTAGCTTTAATTGCTTCCATGATTTGGGGCTAAAATCACCTTTGCTGCTGTTTAACAGGCTTGATGTCTGGTTTGATATTTAATCGATGCATAGCCACTTGAGGATCAAGCCCAGGCATATCCTCGTAGTTCCAGGCGAAGACATCAATATACTCTCGGATTAGAATAATAAGGTCTTCTTTCTCTTTTGGCGATAAACTATCACTTATGAATATGGGTTTTGGATTAGTCTCATCTCCCATGTTCACCTGAATCACCTTGTCATCAGTAGGGGGTTCACGTTGTTCAAAACGGTGTTCCTACTGTATACTGAGCTGTCGGCTTAATAGGTCGTCAAATAAAAGTAATTGATCATCTTTCTGATTCTCTATCAAAGATACTGAGGTCATGTTAGCCATGAGTAGTTCGAATATAGCTCCTGTACTGGTATCAGACTCCCAGCAATTGCATTCGGAAGATGAGGTGAAAGAATCATCATCTGACTCTCCTTTAGTCCCGAAACGCAGCATAAACAATGGAGATTCATAACCCAATCCACTACGAGTTTTGTGATAATAATCTTCTGGCTTTCCTTCCGGGACATACGCAGATCGTATTGGTGTCCGGATCCCTCTGCCGAAGTTTAAGCCCTGTTTATGAATGAAATCATATCCCATATTCTTCATAAGGTTTCGAGTTGTTGGAGTAAAGTATGAGAATTACGGATCCCTTTCCTCTTTCTCAGATTCCTCCAAAATGGTTTGCACCGGGCCATCACTCTTTCCAAAGATGATGTCTTTTTGACCGTTAACCTTAGCCGATACTATAAAGACTGCTTGCGAAGATTCAGTTTGTCGTTGATTTGTTACTAAAGACGACAAAATTGGCATGTATAAGTTTGATTCAGCATATACCTTGGATAGAGGATCTGCTATCACATCAGTGTTTGTACCTGACGTGTTAGTATTCAATTCCACACGCGAGAAGTAAGCTAAATTATTATTATTAAAGATAACTCCGTTGCCTTTATAGACAGGATCATTTACATCCAGATCTTCAAGACCGATTACGACAGGTTCTATGTCATTAAAAACAAGACCCTGTTCGTGTCAGACTCGATATCGGCTTCATTACCGCTATCTGGTTCTTCGATCAGTGGTACCTCAAATAGCTTACCATCAAGATAATGGATAGAATCAGCGAAATAATTCTCTACCTCCTTGAATGGTTGCTTCTCTGCGACCACTGTTTTTACTTCACCACTCTTACCTACATATTTCATGCTTTGGTGTAGAGTGGATAGAACAATCAAATTGTTATGGATCCATGGTCGACCCAGTAACATGTTTTAAGATGTCTCTGCGTCGATGACATAACAAGTATCATCTGTCCTCAAGTCACCCATCTGGCATTTGAGTTTGATTTTGCCAAAAGGACGAGTATTAGAGGCATTGAAGCCATATATGGTGGTTCTCGTCGTTGATAAACGATGCAGAGGAACTCCAAGGTGATGAATGAGCCGCAATGGAATGATGCTCAAAGTAGAACCATGATCAACTTGAATTCTGTCTACCCGAATAGAGCTGATGTACCTTGTGAAGTACAATGGTCTATTATGTTTCGGGTTTCTCACATGCATGTCTTCTTGAAAAAAGGTGATGCATGGTATTCTTCTTCGAAAAACTTAACAACATTGAGGACAAGCTTCTTCCAGCGTTGCTCCGGCTGGATTTGGTGGAAAATGAGTGAGGAAAGCCTCGTTATCCGCCAATACTTCACGGAGAGCTTCTCTCGTTGATCGAGATAAACGTAGGAGCTTAAATAAGGTAATCCTTGTTGGGATGTTGGCTAACTAAGCCAGCACATCGAACCAAAAAGGATCTTTCGAACTCTCCGGCGCATCTTTCCTGAGTGCTTTGTTGTAACAAATTTCCTTAGGTTGAGTTTACTCCGCTACTTCTTTCCCTGGTCTGGATGGTATAGCCGCTGTTTCAGAATATTTCTTCAAATACTTTTTTCCTCCGTGGGTTCCTGATACCTGTGCAGGCTGTGTAGCGAAGGCTGGCTGTTCATCATCTGAATTGTTAAGTGACGTAGTTTCAACCCCCTCATCTGGAATGGCTGAAACGGCGTTGCAAGTTCTTCGCGTGGCTCTAGGCTTCTTTGAGTTTGCCGATGTCCACTGCTCGTAAATTAATAAGTCAGGATGAACCCCTATTAATTCACCCATAGAAGTAGTGTAAGGAACCATCCCCTTCTCTTTCTTCTGATACGGATCGATGTTCAACACCCTCGCCTCCGCTTGAGGAATTGGTTGTACGCTATCTTGTATTTGTACTTTGGCAAAATCCCCAATTTGAAGTGAAACCATGTTCGCAGACACCTTCTTTTGCTCAGCTTGAAGGGTCATCACACCTGCGTCTAATAAAGCTTGAATCTTATCTTTCAAGATGTAGCAAGCTTTAGTTGGATGATGCACCATCCTGTGGTACATGCAAAAGTTAGGGTCATCAGTCCTTGATACTTCTGCGTTCCGCTTTATCTCTGACAGCTTGATCTTATTCATCTTGATTAAAGATGTAAGAATAGAGACCATATGTTCATCTTTGAAATCATATTTCTTCTGAAAACGATTGTCAGATGTATTCCCTTTCTGCTTGGTGGAGGATTTCAGAGATGGATCCGTCTTAACAGCTAAGGTGTCTTTCCCCTTCGATTGTTTCTGGGAATTATAGTTGCTTTTACCACCTCCCTTTTTAGGCTAGGATTCTTGAGGTTCTTTAGCACTTATCCTTTTGGGCATGTTTTCCACTTGCTCTCCTTGCCAAACCAAATATTTTCATGAACGGGCCTCAACAGCGCCCATCTTGGATAAGATATTGATAGAGAGATTGTTGCGATACATTTCCACAAGAGTAGCTTTAGAAACTTGATCGCGTGAATGCAACGATCGATTTCTGAATCTCTTGACGAAGTCACTGACCGACTCCGTTTTCTTCTGTTTCTCAGACAACAATGTAGCCATAGACACCTCAGTGTCATCGTCGAAGAATCGGGCTAAGAAAAACCTCTCTAAATCTTTCCAACTCTAGATTGACCCTAGTTCGAGTCTGCGAAACCATTAAAAAATGACCCCCTTAAGAGTACTAATGAAAAATCGAGTCATAATGGGATCATTCCCTACTATGTGTCCAGTCTGTGCCTGGAAATAATAGATGTGTTGGGTCGGAGAACCATTGCCATCAAATTATACCAAGTTGAGTGGTTTGAAGTTCGGAGGATATGAGACGCATCCCATTTACTTGGATAGGGGCTTGACACCCCCAACTCTTTAAAATTTTCTTGAAGCTTCAGTGCATCAAGCTGCTTCTAAAAATCCTCCCACTTCTGATCTCGTTCTTTCGTACGAGGATTAGATTCAGCTTCGGATTATTCAGAATGAATCTTCACAACCCTTTCTTCATCGTCTTCATCATAGCGATCCTCATCAACAGGTGAAGGTCTTCTACGTCTAGATCCTGAGGCTTGAGAATGAGTCTTCTTCTTCTTCTTTTCCTTCTCCTCATGGAGCCTCTCCACCATCGCTTCCAGGTGTCTGATGGACTCCTGCTACTTCAGGATGGTTGATTGTTGCTCTTTCAATTGCCACGAGAGTTCTTCCTCTTTTCCTATCATGTGAGCACTTTCTTGCTCACTTTGTTCAGTATTGGAGGGCTGGGAAGTAGCAATGGCTGAATTTTTAGGTTCCTCACCAACACCACTGGATAAACCCGCTAGTTTGCGATAGTCTAATGGGATCATTGCCCTAGTACGAGAACGAGTATGTTGGTAAACACCCTGGCTTTCAATAAGTGCCTCTCGTAATCTGGGCGATCTTTCCAAATCAGAAGACTCCAAATCATCAGATGAGATTTTGCTTTTACCCTTGCTGGCCATGTTGATCGTCACTTTAATGTGGCGATCCTTGGATGCTTGTTTCTTTGGACGAAAGCGTCTTCTTCTTGATGATGAGACCATTAGAAATTTAGTCAATTGTTTGAAGACTGAAGATTTATGCGTCGACTCCCCACATGGACATTGGGAAAGCACCGCAAATATGAGCTTCCCACAGTAGAAATGTGATTGCATTTGGCTCATGCTGCGCTTGCGTGTGAGATAATCCCGAAGATCACCAGCTGGACAACCCCCAGTCGACTCCATCATCTTGGTTTTACCCGAGCGAGACCCTCTAAATGATAGAGGTTGACGGCATTGAGTAAGTTGACAAACTCCATCATTTGCACGACGAGGTTCGTTGATAGGACGAGTTTGGCGAGTTCGTCTTCTCGATCGGTTCTTAACTTGAGGTTCGTTTTCTTGATGAACCTCGGTATGAACCGCTTGTTGATTTTGTTGAACCTCTTTTTGAGGATGAGGTTCGTACTCTGAGTCTACTAGGGTACGAAGATGAGGTCCATCTTTCGAACGTTCCTCATTCACCTGACCCTCGTCAGACTTGTTGACCTTAGGTTGATTAACCTTCGGTCGATAATGAAAACCGTTTAGCGAGACCAAAGCTCAAGCCCTGCGGCGAGCTTAGTTCTGACGCTGACATTGTCGAGCGCGTCTCGATAATGGAATAATGAAACCTTTGCTTTAGTCAGAACTGAGCGAGATTCTTCATCCAAAGCCATAATTTGGCTGGTAGAGCTGAAGTTCGGCTAGGTTGTTTAACAACCTATTTCTTAGCCTGACGGCTAGTTTCTGGAGCCTCCTCTTTGAGGGGCTTAGACTTTTCCTCGAGACTAAGTCGAGTTGAATCATCAGAAGCCACTTGGGCTGAAGTCTCATACGAGACTCGACGACGCTTTCGTGCCTTCGTGGGACTAGACTTACCAGAGGAGAGGTACTCCTCGTATTTGAACTGGTCAAATTCGATGATCAGAGTTTCGACGTCTGTTCCCACTGCAATCTTATCTGATTGCTCCACCACTATCTCGTCGGAGAGAATAGCTGCTCCCACTGTGGTCTCCATCGTCTGTAGGGTCAAAAATTGATGTTGGGATTGATTTTCTTGTTTTAAGAAATGGGTTTGATCACTTGGTACGAAACCCTTACAATCACTCACACTCTCTCTCGATTACAGAGGAAGAGAAGATTAATTCAGCTTCTCTTTTGTTTAAGGTGGGTTCTTGGTGGCGAAAGGATGCTTCCCCCGATGCTTGAGTCGAGCTTGCCTCCCGTTGACGATCAGACCAAGATTGCTAGAGCTTCTGACGTTTGTTGGCCGGCTAGAATTGAGGTTCGTACTCCGGATCGACTGTTTGTGGAAAATTTATAGTAAAAAGATAGTGAAAGAAAATTAACTTGTATTCTCTCAAAATCGATTACAATTTGGATTTCCTGATTACAAAAGAGAGGAGAATGATCTAAATTCTCCCCTTTGTTTAAAACTGGATTCTTCACGGTGGCGATGGAGTGCCTCCCTAGAATGCTCATGTCGAGTTTGCTCTCCGTTGACGATCCGACGTTTTGATTCACTAGAACGATATCTTCTCCTCACGATTTGACGTTGTGGAGAACTTACGTTGTAAGTTTTAGAACTCCGAATGAGTTTAGAAGAACTCTGTAAAGAGTTGATTTGAACCAAAAATCGGTTAATAAACCAAGGATGAAGGCTCTCTATTATCGAAGTTGAAGATGATCTTCGTTGGAGGATGATGCTGATCTCCTCAAAAGCTCGCCCAAGGATCTCTCTTATTGCTACCACGCCGAAGGGTCAATCTGAGCCAAGAAATTTCAATCCTTAACTCAATTGAGTTTTCTCGTTTTTATAGGGGATTAAGGGGGTATAACCGCCCCTTAAATCACTCCTAAGTGGGGTGTAACTGCCCCCAAATCGTGGGAAACGGTTTTAGAACCGTTCAGTTCATGTTGAATGAGTCAAACAACGCCCAAGTTGGCGTTCAGAACCCTAACTCCGTGTTTTAGACTGGAGACGCGGAGTTGGGCACCCGCTGGGTGTTAAAAAACACGAGGGCCGCCCGCGTTTGGTTTGCTGAGGATTGGAAACGCGGGGGTCGCCTGCGTTTTGCTTGTTGAAGCTTGGAAACGCGGGGGTCGCCTGCGTTTTAAGAATTGGAACGCGGAGATGACTTCCGTGTTTAGCAGGGGATAGTTGACTTGTAGCCTCTTCTGTAGAGCGTTGTAAAGACCATTATTGAATGATCTTCATCTTGGCTCCTTGAAAATATAAGAGTTATCAGATTGTAACTCTCGATATTGATTGTGAAGGCTGTTGAACTGGAGCTTTCATCGGTTGTTGTGAAGGTCGTTAGATTATAACCTTCATCGATCTACGTGAAAGTCTTCGAATTATAGCCTTCTGGAAGTCGTCAGATCGTAACTTCCATCATCGGTGTTTGATGGGGGATCAGCTATCTATTTTGATTTTTAGACAGCCTATATCAACGTGCAGAAACTTTGATCTCTGATGCTTCTCTAAGTCCAAACTTAAAAATCTCTAATTAATTGGTCATCAACCCAACAACCATGTAGCCATCGATGGCTATTTATAGGGTTTTGAGCACGTAACCGACGTGCTACAATAGTGGAGTCATGGGCATAACTGATGCGCTAAAATTATGGAATCGTGGCGTAACTGACTCCTTGAATCTAGCCCACGTGGCTGACTGGGTCTTCGTGGCCGCTACAACCTGATTTAATGTGGGTGATGAACTTTACTGTGTTGGCGAACCTCATCCTTGATGTCGAGCCTCGTCTTTGATGTCGAGCCTCACTGCGTGGCGAGCCTCGTGAGCTTCTTTAATAATGAGCTTCGTCTTCACTGACGAGCTTTAAATCTGATGACAAGCTTTGTTTTCATTGACGAACTTCACCTCCGATGATGAACTCCGAACCTCGTATCCAATGACGAGCTTCGAACCTCGTATTCAATGATGAGATTCATCTTTGACAGCTAGAGTCCAACTCGTGTCCAATGATAAGTTTCGAACCCCGTATCCACTAGTGAACTTTGAACCTCGTATCTAATGACGAGCTTCAAGTCTCGTATTCACTAGCGAACCTTGAACCTCGTATCCAATGACGAGCTTCAAGTCTCGTAGATCCGTTTTATTCAATAATGAACTTTACCTTTCAATGTTGAGTTCTACTACATGGCGACTCTTGTTCTCGATGTTGATCTTTTCTGCACAACGAATCTTGTTTCTGATTGAAAAGGGGTTTGTTTCCTTAACCCTTCTTTTCATCTTTCGAATTTTGGCATTTTTAATGTCTACAATTGCATGATACTCTGCCTCGGTGCTAGAAAGAACAATAACATCTTGTTTTTTACTCCGCCAGGAAATAAGGGAATCACCAAGAAAATATATAATAACCTGTGATAAACTTCCTGGTAGTAGGATCACCAGCCTAATCGGTATACACAAAACTCTAACTTGGATATAACATGAAACAAAAGAGAGTGAGTGCTAGTACCCCGGAGATACCGAAGAATCCGTAATAAGACAACATAGTATGCAGAACATGGGGCACAAACAAATTGACTGACAATGGCAGCAGCATGAGAGATATCTGGTCAAGAGATGCACAAATAGACCAACTGGCCAATAAGATATTGGTATCAGGTAGGATCAGATAGAGGCTCATCATCAGTAGAGCAAAGTTTGACATTCTGTTGGAATGGAGTATCGATAGTTGCATCGTCAGTTAGCTCAGCGTGATCTAGAATATCTGAGAGATACTTCTGTTGAGATAGTAGTACACCCCGTGGGCCTTAAGAAATTTCTAGACTAAGAAAATAGCGAAGAGATCCAAGATCCTTTATGTGGAACTGTTGTTGTAATTGAGATTTAGTAAACTATATACCAGCAGCATCATCACTTGTAATGATCATATCATCTACATAAATGAGTAATAAAACTCTATCACACGATGTAGTGCGAACAAACAGGGAAGCATCTTGATGACTCTCCATAAATCCTGCTTTGAGCATGACATCACAAAAACACTCATATCAAGCGTGGGGTACCTGCTTGAGACCATAAACAACACGACGAAGGAGACATACATATCTCGGAGGACTATTGGATCATGGAGGCGGTTGCATATATACTATCTTAGATAAAGAGCCATGGAGAAAATTATTCTTGACATCCATCTGGTGTAAGGGCCAACGATGAGCAGCAACAATCGCAAGTAGAGTACGAACAGTGGGCATCTGAGCAATAGGAAAGGCCTCCTCATTATCAATAATTTGTTGCTAAGTAAAACCTCAAGCCACTAAACGAGCCTTTTGACGTTCAATGGTGCCATCAGAACGATATTTAACCTTATAAACCCATTTACTACCAACAAGAGAGATCTCAGGGGGACAAGAAATAACATTACAGGTATGTGTTTGCTTAAAGGCCTTAAATTCCTCAGCCATAGCCTATTGCCACTCTGAAAATTGAACTACCTCTTAAAAAGACTTTGGTTTAACGATAGTATGAATGACAACAAGAAAGTTATGAAAGATATGTGAATAAGAAGTAACTGAAGCATATTGGGTAGGCATGACATGTGGGTGTTTGCCTTGACAAAGAGCAAGAGGAACCTCAGGTGGGGGAGATGTTGGCGCAGGTGTGTGGAGATCAACAGTATTTTTTGGAGTGGGTGTCGTGTCCAGGGGATAGGAATCAGATGGTATAAGAGAAGGCTCGAGTGAGGAAGACTCAACAAAAGGAGATGGAGAGATGTCAGGGAGATCTCAAAAGGAAAACTAAGGTAAAGAAGTGGGTAATGCAGCTGACGAGGAAGCATGATCAGTAGAGTGGAAGAAATTGAAGTCATCAGAAGCAGAATAATATAGAGAATCCTCTTCGAACTGAACGTGACGGGATATATGAACTCGACGAGTTAAGGGATCATAACAACAATAACCTCGATGTTCTGAACTAGTTCCTAAATAGACACAAGAAATAGCTCTGGGAGACAATTTATCACATTCATGAGATGGCAGAAGAATGAAATAGCAACAACAAAAAACACAGACCAGATCATAACGGGGAGGATGAGTATAAACATGACTATAAGAAGTAGCACCGAAAAAAGATCTAAATAGAGTGATATTAATAGCATGAGTAATAGTGAGAATGACATCGGCCCAGAAATGACGAGGAACAGAGTAAGAAATGAGCATGGATCGAGCGGTATCGAGGATATGACGATGTTTATGCAACACCATTTTGTTCATGAGTGTAGGGACATGACTGTTGAAAGATGTCCTATGAGAGGAGATGTCCTATGAGAGGACATGATAGAGCGTATGGTACAGGATAGATACTCTTTGGCATAGTTAGAACGGTAAACTCTAATACGAGATTATCATTGAGTACAAATCATAGCAATAAAGACTTGATAAGCAGTAAGTACGTCAGAGCGATTCTTAAGTAGGTAAAACCATGTAAAACGAGGGAAATTATCAATAAAACTAACATAATATAAGTAGCCAGATAAAAAAGACAAATGATCTGGCCCCCAAATAACAAAATGTACTAAATCAAATAAAGATGTGGATGCAGATGTACTCATTTTAAATGGTAAAGCAGTGAATTTAGCCAATTTACAACCAGTACATGACTCAATACTAGAACAAGATGATACATGACCAAGAACTCTAGACTGACTAAGACTCTCCAGTCTTTTATTAGACACATGACCAAGTCATCTATGTCACAAATTGGTAGGAAGCGAGGTAGGGGGTTTTGATGAACAAACAGAAGCAACAAGAAAATATAGACGTATGGACTCTGGAAGGTGAAGATATTCTAAAAAATATAGCTTGTGATTCCTACGACCCGCCCCAACCGTCTTGCCCGTCTGTGGATCCTGCACAAGATAAGTATCAGAAAAAAATAAGACAAGCAGGTCAGCCATACATAAAGAGCTAATAGAAATTAAATTCAAGCACAACTGAGGAGCCACATAAACGGGACCAAGTGTTAGATGACCAAATAGATTATTTTATAGAATAATAGAGCCATACTGAATGATAGACAATGATTGTCCAGCAGCTGTGTAGATAGGGGAAAGAGAAGATAAAGTGAAGACAGAGGATAAAAGTGAGGCATTACAAGTTATATGAAAGGAGCATCCATAATCAAAAATCCAGAGATCATTCATACCAGAGATTGAAGGGTTAGATTTAGAACCAGCGATATGCATACTAGAGAGTTGTGCAGCGAATGTAGATGTGATATGCTGAAAAGCATCAAGTTGACGACGAAGACCTTCAATAGCTTGAATAGTAAAGTCTGAATGGTAGAAGGTATAGCATTGGCCATCAATTCTTATGTACGAGAGGGTTGAGACTGAGGGGGTTGTCGACCACGACCAGTACCTAAGGAACGTAATTCATGATGAAGCTTGAAGGGCGTCTCAATGCGATGTCCTTCCTTCTTGTACTATTTGCGAGAGAGCTTAGATCGAGTATGTGGAGAGGGAGCCTGTTGAGAAGTATGATTCATAACAGTGATAGGTATAGACAGAGCAATCTCATGTGAAGAGGAAGGAGTGTCTGTTGACAAATTGAGTCGTATTATCTGCTGCCGGGTCTCATAAGCAATGAGAGCTCCCATAACTGATGCCAAAGTCAAAAATTAAGGCTGATAAAGTAGTTGATCAGCCATGGCTGAATATTCAAGAAGAGACTAAAACAGTAGATGCACCTCATACCGCTGGTACCAGGCTAGCTAGTCTTCATATGTGGAATCACGTCCACGAAGCATGGAACGTAATTCTGTCTAAAAAGCTTGCATTTGTGCAAAATAAGACTGCAGAGAGGAACTATATTTGCGTTGTAGAGCAACACGTTGAAGAAGATATGCCTCCCGTGCACCAGAACACTCAGTGAAATGCTCAATGAGACGAGTCCACATGGTCCGAGCAGAAGAAAGCGAACCAATTTCGACAGTGAGACTAGATCCAACACAGCGAGTGAGATAATCCATGATAAGAAATTCATGCAATTGCCAATCCTAACTCTCCTTGACATAGAGAGCACGTGCGGTTTGAAGATCGACATCACCACTATCAGATGTAATAATACTGGATGAAAGCAACAGTGCTGATGGACGGTGGAACTGGTCCCGTACTGGTGAGATGATCAAGCAGACTAACGCCACGTAAGGTATTTGTGACAATGGTGGACCACCCTGCCCATTCACTTTGATCATTGAGGGGCAGGGGTGATTTAGAAATCTTCTATAAAGTAGTCATAACAGGAAACCAAAGTTCAAGATAATAACCTCTGAACGAAAAAATTCGAAGGTTAGAATAGAACCCGCAGGTTGTGATAATAAGAGTGCCATCCAGATTGCTA
Organism: Asparagus kiusianus; assembly: GCA_022839385.1. NCBI lineage: Eukaryota > Viridiplantae > Streptophyta > Magnoliopsida > Asparagales > Asparagaceae > Asparagus > Asparagus kiusianus. The sequence continues at coordinate 216 of BQKN01006003.1, read as the reverse complement.
ATAATTTAATTAGTATTTCATGAGAGGACCAAACATATTGAGATCGATGCTCATTTTGTCTGTCAACAAGTTATCAAGGACAACACAATTCTACTTCCTCATGTCCCATCCACTGACGAGCTTGTAGATTTCTTCACAAAGGCCTTACTCGCTCATCGATTCCAGTTTCTTGTACGCAAACTCACTTTGTTTGATCCAACATGATTTTGAAGGGGG
>BQKN01006001.1:0-11261 GCA_022839385.1 Asparagus kiusianus | reverse complement strand
AGAAAAAAGATAACCAGACCTCTCTTAACCTCTTGCCAAGCACCACCAAAAAGGATAAATCAAGCACCAAATACATACCTCTTCTTCAACAAACAGTCTTAGCTTCATTCCTTTAAGTTTAAAGAAGCTCTCGCATAGTACCTTCAACTTGCCTACCTAATTTCCATATCCAAGGAAAACATAAACAAACAGTCAAATAAAAAGAAGTTAGAGCCCAATGACTACTAACATTCTGAGATAATATGGTTGTCAGGTGGTCATCATTACTTTATAGCATAGTTCAAGCCATAATATATTTTAAATAAGAAAATATACATGCATGCAATCTAGAGAAAGAGGCATACGGTAGTAGTAGGTGGCACTTTTTTTGTCAAAGGCGACTTCTCAGCAATTGAAGCTCCAACACATTTCAATGTAATACCTGCACATTAACATACAAAATATATATAATGAAAAGAATTGACTCTTCTAGAGTGACTCATTAATGATGCCTGAGAGCATACAGAGCAGTCCAGAAGCCATTTTTTGAGGGCCTGCAGGTCCATTCGACGGCTTCTCATCTTCAATGCCATGCAAAACCTTGAGTTCAAAAAACCTGTAGTAGTAAATATCTGGAGGTTAGGAACCTCATTCACAGTAAAGGGACAACGCGTGGCTTTGTAATTTAGGGTAACAGATAGACAGATGCTACTTGGAAAAATCATACAAATTTAATGACCAAATCTCCAAAACGAGGGCCCGATAGGGACATCCCTGTTCCTTATCTCATCTCTCTCAATTTCATATATATAATTTCATGCTGGAATACAAATATTTGAACTAGCAGGCACATCTATAGCAACAAATTATATTACCTAGGGTGCATACGTTTTATCTCCTGTGGATCATCTGATTGCAACTTGGCCATAACCAGGCGGACATATCTGCAGAGGCTCCTGGGTTAGATATCATATAAACTAAAATAACTATAATATTTTAAAATTTTAAATTGCAATTTTTCCAAGCTTCAATCAAAAGATAACCACATAAATGGCACTCATTTACTGTTGTGCTTCAAACTCACAGAATTAATGTTAGAGAAAAGACAGGCATTTCGCTATGTTTTTAATTAATAAATCTTAAGAGAAAAAATTGAGTTGTAGAGAAAAGTATAATAGACAATTAATTGAGCAAAGAAGATTAGAGGTATGCTAGAAATGACTTGGTTAGAAGCAATTATAAAGGATATGATATTGGTTAGCTCAACATAGGAGATAGTCTTTAACAAAACCAAACATACATGTAGCCAGCACCAAAAAATTCGGTATAAAAGCTTTGTTGTTGTTGTTATACACAAAGATAGAAAAGTTGAAGTAGCTAGTCACGAATTAAATAGGAACTTTGCCTGACAAGTAAAATGCTATAGTTAATCAGGCTAATAGGTAGAAAAAACAATTTGGCCAATAATGGTCTCAAACCTTCATAAGCTTTGACACCTAGTAGTTGCTAGTTTTAATAAACACAATTGTAGATTTTTTAAATCTTCCACCCTAAATACTGCAAAGAATAATTATAATAATTTCGATTAAAAAAGTAATTTACCACTATACCTTGCAGAAACAGTATCTACACGAGAACAACTATTTTTGCAGAAACGATGATTGGTCAATTTATGGATCTCTAAATCATGTGGTTGTTGGCCTCATGTTTATGAGTCTATTCCTTAATCTTGTTTTAATTATTACAAACAATTCCTAACAACGTGTGTCGAATGTTTGCATTTGTTTTGTTAGGTAATCTACACAAATATCCATGTCGGTGATTGGATGGAATTGCTCTTCAAAAGATCATATCCAATGAAGGTTGGTGAAATATCGGTATGAAGCAATGCAATTCAAGTCAAATATTCAAGTTCAAGCTTCATCCAAGTTTACCAAATCGAGCCATATTGAAGAACATCAAGCTTGGGTGTTTTTAGTTTAGGTTTTATATTATGTGTGTTTAATACTCTTAGCACAATATCATACACACACACACTTATTTATTGATTTTATCAAAATATAGGTGTTTTTATAAAAATATTGTGTTATTGGTTTATGGACTTAACAATCATTATATACATCTTTTATTAAGTCTATAAAATCATTTTATAAGGTTTCAAAAGTTTGTTTAAGTCAAAATGACAAAAACAAGTGTTTTGTATTTTCATGTTTTTGGACATATTTGCAAAATGATGAGTTTTCACTATTGGGAAGTACAATTCAAAAAATTCTTTTTGTAACATGTTTATTATCATGCTTATAAACATTTTCTAAAATTTTATATTTTTCTGATTTTATTTGCTATTTTTAATTAAGGTTTCAAAGTTAATTTTTGGACATGCACAGTCTCTATGCATGTTCATAACTCATAAGTCGACTTATCAGGGTTGATAAGTCGACTTATGAAATGCTCTGGAATGTTCATTTTGCCGCTGCCAAGTCGACTTATCAGACAACACAAGTCGACTTATGGACTGATTTTTTGACTGTAACGACTAGTTACAAGTCGACTTATTACTATAGCAAGTCGACTCATAACTACATAACGGCTAGTTTTTCAGACTCCTTGTTTTTCGGGTTTTTGTTTTTTTGCTGGGCTTTTCTTGTTTTTTATGGTCTCCTATATATACCCCCTTATATCCAGCTTTATTATTATCTAAGAAAATTGTTTATACAACTTTACAAAAAATTAACAAGGGTTTAAGTTCGTTTTAGTGTTTGTTTGGTTTGTGAAGAAGTTTTTACAAGTGGAGGAGATCATCTTCATTGTTTGAGCTTCAATCTCCATCTTTCCATCTTGTTTTTCAGAAAATAATTTCTAAACTCAATACTAGCTTTGCATTAATTGTTTGTTATTTATCATCTTCATTAAGCTAGTGTTTACACTGAGTTTATATTTGATTTTTTTTTGTTCACACATAACCATTGAGCTTGTTGTATTTGCATACATAGTATAATTTGGGATTATTGGTTTGTGACTTAGAGTGTGAGATTTCATTGTGTTCTCATCCATAGTAAAGAACAAACATTTGTTGTATCGAGCCTAATTATGAGGATTCACTTTGTATTGCATAAGTACACCAAGAGGAGTGTAGAGGTAAGAGACGTGGTCGGTCCCAAGAGGAGTTTCGTCGGTAGTAAAACCTACTGAGAGGTAATAATTCCAAGTACTTGAGGGAAACACGTGAGAGACCAACACTTAAGGTGATAGTTGTGTAGTTACATTGTGAGTGATTATGAACGTTGGTCGGTGAGCGCTGAAAACCGATATTGTGTGGTGTAAACGTTTTCGAGTGAGCGTTAAAAATCCGATGTGATAATGGACTTCTCCCCGGAAGTGGGGAGCGGAGACGTAGGACGGAAGGTCCGAACTCCGTGATCATTTGCTTGTGTTTAAGTTTGTCATTGGCGTATTTTCTTTTGTATTTATCTTATATCGTCATTGTCTATTACTCTTTGTGTATATTGCTCTATCACATTTGTAGTTTATTTATTTTACCATTTGTTTATATTGATTATCCTTGCATATAATTGTTGCATATCTTATTTGTTAGGATAACTTGTTAATTAGTTTTAATTGATATTAAATCAAATTAGATTAGCATAAACTCTATTCACTGTCCCCCTCCCCCTCTAAGGTTCTTTCCTAACGACATTAGAGTCTAACAATTAGTATCAGAGCTTGGTGCTCTTTGATTTAAGGTTTAATCGTCTTGAGTTAAAAGATCCAAGTTATTTTATATTGCTAATCTTGTTTTGATTTTATTTATATCTTGCTTGCACATATATACGTTATGGACATGCATTATGCATCTTGTTAAGACTATGATCCTAATATTGCTCCTTTCAATGCTTTTTCTCATGCCCAATGACGTTCTAGATTTAAAATATTTGTTAGATCTAAACATTTTGATTTATGAAAAATCATTGATAGTGCATATGTTGTGTCCAAATTAGATAAATCTATTTGGAGCACAAATGATAAAAGAATGTTTGTTTTGAACAAGCTTTTGTTAGAATTCACGCTTTTGATACATCTATTTCTAACAAATTTGTTTGTTTTGATAGTACATATACATTATGAAAACATATCGAGACATATCATGGTGATTTGGAGACGATCCAACAAGCTTTAGGGAATCCCGTTTCAAGTTCTAAAGTAGCATCATGCACACGTCCACTAGGAGATAACGCTAGTGTGGTAAGTAGGGGTGCCAAACGGTTCGGATATATCCGAACCGATCCGCATCCGTATCCGAACGGATGCAAATATGGTACGCTAATTTTAAAACCGGACGGATATGGTAACGGATACGGATCTAGTTCCGGATTTTTTTCGGATACGGATTCGGTAATGGATATGAAGGTTGCGGATACGGATATCCGCAATATAATAGTGTTTCGGGTAATCGGGTCCCAAAATTATAGTTACAAACCCGCTAACCCAAAACCAAAAGTTAAAAAAAACCCTAGGCCCCCTCACATAGCCGCCCCTTGTTCATTCCTCCTCATCTTCCTCAATCTGCCTCCGGAGTCTGGCCCTTCTCACCCGCCGACGGGCCTCCTCACCCGCCTTCGGCCCTCCGTACCCGCTTCTAGCCCCTTCTTCCTCAGGCCGACAGGCGACAAGCCTTCCTCCCGCTTCCTTCTTCCTCAGGCTGACAGACCGACAGCCGACACCCGCCTCCGTCCCTCCTCAGCCCTGAGTCACCTCAGCCGCCTCCGGCCCTCCTCAGCAAGCCGCCTCCATTTAACATTGTTCGGCCCCTTCTTCCTCAAGCCGACAGGAGACAGGCCCTCACTGAGTCACCTTCGCCGTTCGTCGTTCGTCTTCGTCGGATCTCGCCCGCTTCGTTTTTGTCGGATCCGCACCAGTAGATGTTCGTGAAAGATCTTACATGTGTCTTACATGGTCAACTTTTGTTTGTTGATGCATGGTTTGTATGATCAAGTTTCTTCTTTTCTGTTGAGTTGTTAATAATATAGCCCGGATCGTCGTTTTTCAGAAAAATCTTCTTTATTTATAGAAGTTTTGAATTGTAAATTTTCTCTCATGGCAGGCAAATGAAATATTGTCATCCTTTGATATTCGCCTCAGGTAGTATGCTACGAACCAGTTAATTAAGGTGTGTGATTCCCCGCTTTGAAAATATATAATTCACATGTTGTTATATTAGTATTTCATATCAATTACAGGCATTTTGTTACAATTAAAAATTTTTGAAAGTCAAATTTGTTTTACCTGATATTTCAGATTATTGATCTGCCAAAACCTAGTATTAATGTATTGATATTTGACTTTTTTTAAGTAGAATCTGATATTGCATTTAGGTGTGAAAAGTACTTTCGTCTTTATATTAGTCCTGCTTTTGGCTACACGTTTCTTGTTTGTTGAGCATTCATGATTACTTGTTGATTTGCTTAGTTTTGATTTCAACGCCAGATTAAATATATATTTGTATATTGAATAACATTCATTTCTATGGAATTTTTTTGTATAGTTTTATACTCCCGTCTATGTATATGTTAGTTAAAGGGTGGTGCTATGTTTGCTATAGATAGAATTTGTGAAATCTGAATTATTATATTTGACACTTTCCCCTTCATGTTTTTCAGTCAGGAGTTCGCCTTGTCCGTGGAGTTGTCAAGGATGCCGAACCTCATAAGATAGTTCTTAATGATGACACAGAAGTTACATATGGTCTCTTTTTATGGTCTACTGGTGTTGGTCCCTCGCCCTTCATTCGCTCACTGAGTCACCTCACCCCTTCTCTGGATATGATTATTGTAGTTTGGTTACAATTCCTGATACTATTGTTTTAGTTGGGTTGGGCTACTGAAGATTTTGGATAAAGATTATATGTCTAATAAATTTGTGCTCAATTTTAGTTTTCAATTAATGGTTTTGGATGAAGATATATATGTCTAATAGATTTATGTCGAATATTCGTTTATATCCGTGAGCATATCCGATCCGATTCTCAAATATCCGAACCGTATCCGTTTACGATAAATATGGATATGGTTAAGGTTTTTCCTTACCGAGGGTGATCTGTATCCGTATCCGTTTATAAAAGCGGATATGGATATGGTAAACGTCATATCCGAACCGTATCCGCTCCGATAACACCCTAGTGGTAAGTGAGTTCGAATCCAATAATGATTTATCTAGTGATGAACTTGTTTGTGCTTCTGAAAAATTATTGCATGCCTACAACAATTTGCATCATATCTTTTTAGATTTAAAAAACAAGCATGCAGATTTAAAATCCGATCATGAGAAGTTAGCTTTCAAATTTGATATCATTACTAAAGAAAATGTTGCTCTTAAAGAAAATAATGATATACTAAATTTAAAAAATAATAATTTAAAATTAGATATTGCTAACTTGACTCATGACAAAAACAATGCCATTTTAGAAGTAGAAGTTAGTAGAAAACAATTGGATATTCTTGTAAATGATTTTGTTTCTTCTAATCCTAATAACAATACTTGTATGCATAATGATGAGTTGAATCATGTTAGGGATCGCATATCATCTTTAGATTCAACCATTAAAACATGTATTATTAATAACAAAAAGCTTATGGACATGTGTACTAAGTCTCATTCTAAAACATCTAAACATCCTATACATCATGCACACATGTATAACAAAGTCTACAAATGCACAAATTACGATCGTAAAGGTCATATTGCTAGATTTTGCTATGATGCACACAGTGTTATAAAAAGCGGCAGATAGCGGGGCAATAGCGGCGCTTTTCGCGGTCGCGGCCCCTCAGCGCTACGCGGAGGGGTGTCGCGGTCGAATTAAGCGGGAGAAACCGCTTTCTGTTCGCATAGCGCGTAAAAGCGCTCAAAAGCGGGAAAAAAGCGGGCAAAAGCGGAAAAAAGCGGAAAAAATCGCTAAACCCGCTAAACCCGCTAAACCCATTCATGATTTTTTTCGCGCTGAACCCGACCCTAACCCAAACCCGACTTCTTAAAAGCAGATAAAACGCGATTTTTCTCTCCCACTCCCGAACCCTAGCCGCCTGCGGGTCTTCTCCTTTCCAGCCACGCGATTTTTCTCTCCCACTCCCGAACCCTAGCCGCCAGCGACTTCCGCTCCCAGTGCCGACTGCCAAGACGACTTCCGAACTCCGAGTCTCCAACAAGCTTCCCTCAAGTCTCCAACACAACAGCTCAAGCTCCCAGCGTCATCTCCATCTCTGTTGGCTAGATCTGCAACAGAGAAAAAGGTAAAATAGCTTCCCTGTCTTCTCTTTCATTTTAAACCTTCTCAATGTTCTCGTAGTTTTCCTGTCTTCACTTTCATTTTCTGATTTTTTCTCTTCTGAATTTGCTCGGATGTCACAGACAGTGTGTTATAATTTTTTCCTGTCTTCACTTTCATTTGTGTTACTGTGTTAGGCTGTTGATTCTTGCTGAAGTGCATAATTTTTCTGTGATGGGCATGTTGTATTCTTTCCCTTGCTATAAAGCAAATATAGATATAGATTAAAGAATTGAGCATGTTGTAATTTTTCTGTGATGGGCATGTTGTATTTTTCTGTGATGGGCATGTTGTAATCATGCTTTTTTTGTTGAGTATTTTCATATTAGAGACTTGAAAGTTGAAGAAATGGGACAAATAACGGTCTTTTGGATAAACAGGTACATTTTTTCATTCTTTAATCTTTATAATTATAGTACTTTGTTAATATTATGTAATTATTACACATCTATTTCATGTTTAGGCATTAAGTATGCATTTATAGAATTTTTAGATTTTTTTATGAATTTTCTTATTATTTAGGATATTTAAATATATTTAAATTTGTCCGCTATTTGACTGTGCGCTATTTGCCGCTATTTCGCCGCAATAGCGCGCAATAGCCTTAGCGGTACCTCGCCGCGACGCGCCGCGATCCGCTATCAATAACCTTGGAAGCACATAACCTACTTAGGCCCATATTAATTCTTCTTGTGCATCTCATCAAGCTTCATCATCACATACATGTACATGCACACACTCATAAAGTTCATCATAAGTATGCTCATGTGTATAAATGTGAATCTATGTGGTGGCCATTTGGTAAAGTTTTACTTTGATTTTAAGAAAAATTCTAGTTTACCAAATGTTTCTAGTAGACCATATGTTTTAAATATGATGTTTGTGATATGTTTGGACATCTTCCTAAATTTTATTTTGATGTGCAAAAAACTCCTATTTTGTAAAATGTTCCAAAAAGATCACATTTGTTTTATGAAGTTTCTCGTTTGTAAAATAATTTTAAAGAACAACTTATTTTTACAAATGAGTCCCGTGCACAACCGTTTAGTCAACACAAATCATTTCAACCCTTTCATTATACTTATTGCAACCGGAAGGACCATTTATATAATTTTTGTTTTGACCATGTTCGTGCACCAAATGTGCCCAAAAGGGTTCATAACCCAAGAACTTTGAACTTTAATGATAGGGGTCATGTCCTTAGACTTTTAGGTACCAAAAGTAATTGGGTACCAAAACAATTTTGATTTTAAATCAAGATTCTTAGTGTTTTTAATTTTTTATTTCTTGGTTTTTGAAAAATGTGTTTTGAAATTTTTGTAAACGAAAACAATTTTTTAGTCAAATTCCTTTGTTTTCATTTTATTGGTTTTGGTTTTTTATGAGAAGTTTGTGTTTAAGCAACCCCGGGATTTGTTTCATGTTTACCGGGTGATATATGTTTATATGAGTTGATGTGGTTGTCTCTCTTGATTTCTTGTTAAAATTGATATTGGTTGGATTCATTTATTTATGATTTTATTTGAGTGATTTGTTTTCATTTGAATTTTTTTTCATGATTCTCATGTTTTTCTTTCTTTTGATTTTATAAATCTATTTATACATTGTTTTTATGTTTGTGTTTCGAGACACATTTTCATATTAATATATCCTTATGTGTCCTCATTGTCATTTTGTATGTGAGTTACATTTAGCACGTTTTCATCTATGTTTGCTCACATGTTTTGCCTTGCATTCCATTCCATTGCATATATTAAGGCTTTTTGATAGGGGGCATTCCCTATTTCTATTATTATTTTTATACTCACTCATGCATATTTGTAGGGGAGCCTTCGCTCTCTTGATATTTCCTCTTTTTGATGTTGTCAAATGGGGAGAAATATTATGAGTATAGCTTTGGTTTTATGCAAGATGTTTATGATTTACATATTCTTTTGTGTTATGCATATTTTATATCTCTTTGTGTAGATTATTTGTCATCATCAAAAAGGAGAAGATTATTAGCCTCATGTTTATGAACCTATTCCCTAATCTTGTTTTGATGATAACAAACAATTCCTAATGTGTGTCGAGTATTTGCATTTGTTTTGTTAGATAATCTACACAAATATCCATGTCGGAGGTTGGATGGAATTACTCTTCAACGATCATATCCAATGGAGGTTGGCGAAATATCGGTATGAAGCAAAGCAATTCAAGTCAAAGATTCAAATTCAAGCTTCATTCAAGTTTATCAAGTCGAGCCATATTGAAGAATATCAAGCTTGGGTATTTTTAGTTTAGGTTTTATATTATGTGTGTTTAATACTCTAAGCTCAATATCATACACACATGTATTTATTGATTTTATCAAAATATAGGTGTTTTTATGAAAATATTGTGTTACTGGTTTATGGACTTAACAACCATTATATACATCTTTTATTAAGTCTATAAAATTATTTTATAAGGTTTCAAAAGTTTGTTTAAGTCAAAATGACAAAAACAAGTATTTTGTATTTTCATGTTTTTGGATATTTTTACAAAATGATGAGTTTTCACTATTGGGAAGTACAATTTCAAAAATTCTTTTTATAACATGTTTATTATCATGTTTATAAATATCTTCCAAAGTTTTACATTTTTCTGATTTTATTTGCTATTTTTAATTAAGGTTCAAAGTCTTTTTGGACATGCACAGTCTCTGTGCATGTTCATAAGTCGACTTATCAGGGTTGATAAGTCGACTTATGAAATGCTCTGGGATGTTCATTTTGCCGCTGCCACGTCGACTTATCAAACAACGCAAGTCGACTTATAGCAAGTCGACTTATGATATTTACAAGTCGATTTATGAGCTAATTTTTTGACTGTAACAGCTAGTTACAAGTCGACTTATTACTGTAGCAAGTCGACTTATAACTGTATAACGGCTAGTTTTCTAGACTCCTTGTTTTTTGGGTTTTTTATCTTTTTGCTGGGTTTTTCTTGTGTTTTTGGGTCTCCTATATATACCCCCTTATACCCAGCTCTATTATTATTTAAGAAAATTATTTATACAACTTTACAAAAGTTTAACAAAGGTTTAAGTTTGTTTTAGTGTTTGTTTGGTTTGTGAAGAAGTTTTCACAAGTGGAGGAGATCATCTTCATTGTTTGAGCTTCAATCTCCATCTCTCCATCTTGTTCACACACAACCATTGATCTTGTTGTATTTGCATACATAGTATACTTTCGGGTTGTGAGTTTGTGACTTGGAGTGTGAGCTTTTATTGTGTTCTCATCCATAGTAGAGAACAAACATTTGTTGTATTGAGCTTAATTATGAGGATTCACTTTGTATTGCACAAGTACACCAAGAGGAGTGTAGAGGTGAGAGACGTGGTCGGTTACAAGAGGAGTGGCATCGGTAGTAAAGCCTAGTGAGAGGTTATAATTCCGAGCACTTGAGGGAGACACGTGAGAGACCAACACTTGAGTTGGTAGTTGTGTAGTTACATTGTGAGTAATTGTGAACATTGATCGGTGAGCGTTAAAAACCGATATTATGTGGTGTAAACGTTTTCAGGTGAGCGTTGAAAACCCGGTGTGATAGTGAATTTCTCCCCGGGAGTAGGGAGCGGAGACATAGGACAGAAGGTCCGAACTTTTGCTTGTGTTTGAGTTTGTCATTGGCGTATTTTCTTTTGTGTTTATCTTATAAGTTATATCGTCATTGTCTATTACTCTTTGTGTATATTGCTCTATCACATTTGCAGTTTGTTTATTTTACCCTTTATTTATATTGATTATCCTTGCATATAATTGTTGCATATCTTATTTGCTAGGATAACTTGTTAATTAGTTTTAATGGGCATTAAATCGGATTAGATTAGCATAAACCCTGTTTTCGTCAAAAGTTGCTGTTTTCATTGCTTTGTGATCTGCTACAACTTCGATCGTTACAACAGAATAAAAATAAAAACAAATGATTACAACTTTTC
>BQKN01005984.1:0-11357 GCA_022839385.1 Asparagus kiusianus | reverse complement strand
TATGTATATATGTTTGCGATCTCACTTACTATGATCATAAGCTCTCCTCTCGATATTATAAATATTGGGACGAGAATACGATCAAGATAAAACTCATACCCGGAGAGCTAGGTAAGCAGAGCCCAAGCTGTAGCAGGCTCCATAGTATCGACTTTATGGCACCGTTTGTAGTAAGATTTTGTAGCACTCGAGGAGCGAGAGGCGTATCCATTTTCGCCAGCAGTATCACTTTCTAGCGTAATTGTACCAGTCATGCATAATGAAGAGGTAATACCAATGATTTCATCATCATCACAACCAGCTATTGATAGAACCGCATAGCATGAGGCTTGGCTCTGAAAGAATAGGAAGGATATCAGACACTGGGAACACCATAGTGCAGGGTACACCAGATTCATGTGCAACTTATAAATAAAAAAGAATATGTAAAAATTTATTAACGTCAACTCAGTACCAAACTAGAGGTTAAAAATATTCAGTATAGAGGATATCACCGGGGAATAGCAGCAAAGGATAGCTACAATTTTAGATTTTCATCGGGACAACGTATATCACTTATTTGGAAAAAATTTGTTTACTTCTTTGACAAACAGTTAGATCTTGTTCGATTAAAGGAGTAAAATATGCCTATAATTAATTATAAAATCAAGACCAGCATGATGGCAATAACAAGGACAAGAAGCCTATTGTGGGATCTAGAGGACTCCAGCATCGGGGTAAGGATTTTTACCATCATCAACAAAGACATTATAAGAGATAGCACAACATGATTTAATAGCACCCCAGCAGCGCGTGATTTGAGACACATGATACAATTATAATAAAATTGGATCTAGATCAAAGAATTATCACAGTACACTAATAGGAGACTAGCATGACAGAGGTCAGGATCAATAGTCTTAGGGTCGCGGTTACGGCCAGCATCGGAAGATAGATGTACTACCGGTTATTCTGAGGATTTAGGGGCTAATAGACCAGAATTGCGCTATTCAGAGTATTCATCAGGGTCAGATGGACCCATACGTTCCACTATTGATAGCACAACAGTCTGTAGCCACCAACATGGTTTATGTAGTCATACCACGTGAGCATAGTGTGAGCGGAGTTTTTGTAGTAAATTCTTATCCAGCTCGAATCTTGTTTGATTCAGGAACTTCGTATTCTTTCATATTTCATGCCTTCATATACAGGCTTCAGTTAGTTACACATCCCTTAGATGTTCTGTTATCAGATTCTACTCCTCTAGGGGAGGTATCCCTATTAGAGAGTATATGTAGGAGATGTGTCATTAGTATAGATGAGTTTGAGTTCATCTTTGACGTGGTCGTTTTGTAGATGTCGAATTTCGACGTCATTCTTTGTATAAAATAGTTATAATCCTACAATATTAGTATCTACAGTTTTGCTAAAATAGTATGTTTGTGAGCATTCTTTGGGATTGTATAGATAGTAGCAACCTCATAGGGTAACCAGAATGCGGAGCCATTTCTGGCATACGTCGAGAAGGTGATGATACGGGATCGGGGTATAGTTTTGAGCGAGACTGAAGTCGTCTCAGAGTATCAGGATGTCTTTTAGGACATACCTACATTTTCTCCAGTGAGAAATGTTATTTTCCTGCATCGAGTTACAGCAAGCACCGTACCGATATTCCGAGCACCCTATCATATTATATTGCACCCACTGAGATGAAGGATCTACAGACTCAACTAGATGAGTTGTTAACTCAGGGTTTTATTGTCAGGAGTTATTTTTATGGGAGTACCGGTCCTCTTCATGGAGAAGAAAGATAATAGCATGTGATTGTGTATCGATTATCGTGAGTTGAGCAAGTCATCATCCGCATCAGGTATCCACTATTGAGGATTTATGACTTGTTCCACCAACTGCGGGGAGCGCAGTATTTCTTAAAAATTGATCTTCGTTCTAGTTATTTCCAGTTGCGAGTGCGGTAAATGGATATTTCCAAAACCATATTTTCTGACTTTATATAGGTCTTTTGAGTTCTTGTCATGCCATTTGGGCTAACCAATGCACCCACGGTATTCATGGATTTGATGAACCGGGTTTTCCATCCATGTTAGGACCAGTTCATTGTCGTTTATTAACGACATCCTTATCTTTTCAAGATCGAAGGCAGAACACGAGCAGCATCCTCTATTGGCATTGCGGGCATAGCGGACAGTCGAGATTAGAGGCATCAGAGATACGCTGAGTTCAGCAAATACGAGTTTTGGCTATAAGAGATCAAATTTTTTAGGCCACATCATCAGTAGGGGGCATAACAGTGAATCCAGCCATTGTTGAGGCTGTACCTGACTGGGAGCCACTAAGAACCATTACGGAGATGCGGAGTTTTGGTTGGGTATGAGAGAAAGTTCATTCGGGACTTTTTAATGATTATGATACCACTTACACAACTTACGAAGAAGGGTGTATAGTTTTATTTGGGCACTGGGTGCCAGGGAGCCTTTGAGACTATTAAGGCTAGATAGACTACAATAACAATCTTAAATTTTCTGAGTAGTGATATAATATTTGTCGTTTACATGGACACATCATTAGCAGGACTAGGAGGTGTTTTGATGCGGACCCGGAGGGTATGGCTTATTTTGCGACTGTTGAGGCATATCGTAACAGATATACAGTGCATCTAGGCACAAGAAAAATGTACAAAGATACTTCAGTAGCCAGTTGTGATATTCTAGTGTTGTCCACCCACTGACGGATGGACAAACGGAGAGAGTAAACCAAGTGTCGGAAAACATGTAGCAAACATGTATTATAGATTTACAGGATAGCTGGGAGGATCATATCTTATTGATTGAGTTTGCTTATAATATCATTTATCATAGACTATTGACATGACACATGACACCGTATGATGTATGGTACGGGAGGCATTATAGATTGTTTATTCATAAGGCAGAATTATAAGAAAGTTTATTGCTTAGATAAGGAGCTTGTGAGGTGAACTACAGGGAGGGTAGCAGAGATTTGAGAGTGCATTCTTGCAGTGTATAGTTGTCGGAAGAGTTACGCAGACCAGAGACAACGACCGTTAGAGTTCTAGATTGGGGAATATGTCTTATTAAAAATATCACCGATGAATTCAGTGACTCGGTAGACGGGGAAAGTTTACCCCAAGGTATATTGATTCGTTCATGAGAGTTATACATTTTGGAGCCGTTTCGTATGGGTTAGATCTTCTAGCATCAATGTTGAGTAGACATGATATTTTCCATGTTTCGATAATTTAAAAGTAATTATGCGACGAGGAGCAGTAGAGGGTGATTGATGCACCAGAATTTGAGTTTCAGATAGATTTAACTACTATGGAGATCACGGGTTGTATTCTTACTAGAGAGGACGAGAGGCTTAGAAAGGAAGTAATACCTTAAGTTAAAGTTCAATAGAGATAGAAAAGAGACGAGGATGCTTCTTAAGAGCGCGAGGAGGATATGCGTCGCGATTACCCGCAACTGTTCGAGTGGGTAAATTGTTTTGGTTATAGCTTATTGATGTTTATGATTTTTTTTTATTTTTTTCTATATGTTCATATTTATATTTAATGCTAGAATGAGGGTATTAACACTTAGCTCCTAATGGTATATATATGGTGGGTTCTTTGTTTGGATTTTTTGCCCAATGTACTAGTTTTATTTAATTATGGGTTAAGTGGGAGTATTCGTATTTTAGATTGTTAAGCATAAATATTGCTAGTGATTCATATCTAGGGATTAATGGTATGAGATATGTACGAGAGGGTTTCCTTGTCTGGATTATCCCCTCTTAGTGCTTTTCTCATATTATTAATTCCTAAGATACGATTGCGGAATTTCGAGGACGAAATTCTTTTAAGGGGGGAAGAATGTAAAACCTCGTAAATTTGAATATTTTATGATAAATAATAATAAATATGTTATATAGTAAAAAATAACATATTTTGATGTTTTAGTATGATAAGAATTGAATTGAGATCAATTTAATGTATATTTGTGAAAACATGAGTACAAATGCACAAAACATGCACAAGGCCAAAAGAGTGAAAATCTGAGAATAATGACCAGTTATGAGTTTCTATATTTTGCATACTGATGCAGTCAGAATCTAGAAAAGTATAAAAGACCACAATTGTATATCTCTTCAACAGCTTTCCAATAAATCTTATATCACCTTATTCCAAGGTCAGATGAGAAAGTTGCAGCCAAAATACCGAAGGTTGTTTTCCTAGTCAGACTAGGTTTTCTAGTTCGGGTCAAATAAGTTTGTTTCGGGTTTGCCTCTATAAATACATATATTTTCATGAAAATTCATTTCTTTTATCATATCTATGAATCATAGTAGCCACCCTCTCCCCTAAAAAATCCTAGATCTTTTTCTTATGAGTTTAAAGAGCTTTGTGAAGCAAAACACCAACACAAGGGCGAGATCATCGACGTGTGGCGAGAGAGAACGGGTTGTTTATGCTTATGGATTGCTTGCTATTTGTTTTAGAGGTTTGCACATGATATTAAAGCAAGATCACTTACATCCAAACCCATCCCCATAGTTAAATAACTAATTTAGAAGTTTAAATTGTGTTTACATACTTAGATCTTAATCTAATGTGAACAAGAATAGATTTTTTTTGTTGTTAGATCTTAAACAAATATTAGATATATATGTTTTTCTTGCTGTTTATAATAAAAACATGATCATGATTATTAGGGTTCTTTAAATTTTTATTTTTAACTTGTTAATCTTGTTCTAATCATGTTTAAACCCTAATTTGACATTTAATTGAGTCTACATGTGGATTAAAGATGAAAAAACCCTAGGTTTGTGATATCTAAGTGTTAAAAATATGATTTAATGAATATATATCTTTTTTAAGTTGTTTGGTAATCATACTTATGTTTAATATATTAAAAGTTCATGCTTTGGATTGAAGAATTTGGTTAATTATGTTAAAAACCCTAATTAGATTAACGCAAGAGTTTGATTTATGTTCGAGATAATTTCAGTAAGTGATTATCAAAGTTTAAGTATTGTTATATATTTTCTATATGTTTCAGTATGTTTTAAACATGATTGAATGTTTAAATATGATTTTTTTTGCAAATAATCATGCCTGTTATGTTCTGCAGAAAAACTGTTGCACATATATACTTTTTAACTAGAAATTTGAAATAACAAACGAAATCGAAATTTAACTAAAATAATGCCAATTGAAAGATATGTGAATCTAGATTTCAAAATAGAAAACCATTCCTTAAGATAATTTTTCCATAGAAAGATATGCTCAATTTACAGATGATACATTCTGCAAAAAAACTGCTGCACATATGTAACGTTTAATTGGAAATTAGAGATATCATATGAAGTCCAAACTAAACCAAATTAGTGCCAAATGATAGCTATATGAATCTAGTTTTCAAAACAAGAAACTATTCTTAAAAAGAGTTTGTCTAGAGAAAGATATACTCAATTGACTAAGGATATATTCTGCAAAAAACTACAAATGTGCTGATTTGAAATAATTGATATATAACGTGAAAGTTTCTTGAGTTTCGCTCTTGTTTATTATTTTTGAGAGAGTTTCTTGATCTTTTACTATTATATTACAATAATTAGGAGTTGTTTAACACCTTAGATAATGGTGAACACCAATTATGGACACGCACACCGAGATATGTGCACGTACACTTAGTTTATGTTGTGTTAACACGCCCTGCTGAGATTTCTGATACACGTTGAGTTGATGAAAATGTAATAACATATAATAAAATAGTATTTATTAGTTATGGATGCTCGGTGTGGATGTTTCTCCGTAATGAGACCGCGACTGTACCACACTAGGAGTATTGGATGTTTCCCGCAATGAGACCGCGGTTTAACTAATACTCGAAGATAATCAGGGTTTTTTCAAATTTGGCATATATGTCTATACTTCACTGTACGATTATCTGGATGCATCATCCGGAAATATGGAGATAAAATCTATTTGCCGCAGAATGATTGAGTAAGAATATTACAATAGTATCGTTATTTTATGTATCCGGGATAGGGAGATAAAACCTATTTCGATAGGATGATTGAGTAAGAGTATTACAAAAGTATCATCATTTTATGTATCCAGAATAGGAAGACAAAACATATCGCCACAGAGCGATTGTGTAAGAATATTATAAGAGTATCATTATAGCACAAGGAGATGCACACATATATGTATTATCAGTTATAGTTACTCTCATGTTAGATTACCTATGAGTATGGTACATTCCTTGATTTGTGGCATACAGGATATGGCCTATGGTGATTTTTCTTTGGGTTAAATGATTTTCTCTTATTATTGCGCCAACTACTTGAGAAGTAGTTCGAGATTGTGACCTTGGTCCTATATGGTTTAGGCTTGGAGTATTTCTTTTGAGTGTTGTTTTCATTCATAGAGTTAGAATTGGTATTTAGAGATCTACAATTTGAGACATATGATATATATACGAGGGTTTCCTTGTTTGGATTATTTTGTTTGACGTACTACGTCTCATCTTGTAGGTGTCTAAATATTAACTCCATTAGATACGGGGAAATGATATAGGTAGACTATGCTTAATAGATAGAGCCTACACTTCATCTAGCAGCCCTTCCCCTGGGGGCGAATGGAGGTGATCTTACTATAGTGCTCTGACGCTCTTGTTATTATTCTTTTTGTTTAAATTGTATCTTTCAGCCAGATCAAAGTTTCAGAGAGCCGCAGGATGACGGAGTTCTAGCATAGTCGTCGTCGTACAGTTTTAGCAGTTGAAGCTCCACTATATAGTTATGTTCATTGTTCAGACTTTAGAGTCATATTCATTTTGTAGAGACTGAGTACCTTAGTGAGATTTTATTTGACTCACTATGTTGAGATGTATTTTAGACTCAGAGATATTTTTATTCTAATTCAATTGAGCTCATTTGTTGATATACTTTTTCTGTGCATATCTGATTTTGTACTACTTCTATTATTTGTCTGTTTTGTACCTTCACTATTTTTTATTTCCACTAGAGAGATAGTGACTGTGATGGTGAAACATGTCATAGCATAGTGTTTGGTGCTTGGCAGGTTTGATAATCCGGGTTTCACCTTGGACTGCAGCCTTTTGTGAACCATGGGGCGTCACATATAAATAACTGTGTTTACAGCTAAAAAAAAGGGAGGGTAATCTTGGAGGTCAGCACTCTTTGGAGCTTTTGTGAAGGCTTTTCTTGAAGCTTTGAAGCAATTTGCCTTGGCTTTTTGAACCGTGTTTCGGTTGAAGAATTTGGAGATTGGTTCTTTTTGAACCGTGTTTCGGTTGAAGAACTTGGATATTGGTTACGGAATTATTTTTAGTTAAAAAGAATTAATTTACTTTCTAAAATCAACTCTTTTATATAGTTCTTAAACTCGTCTAGAGTTCTTAAACTCATCCAGAGTTCTTAAACTCATTAAGAGTTTAAAACTTGCGTTGCAAGTTCTTCCCGACGTCAAGTGAAGAGGAATAGACTAATGTTCCATGAAGTGAAGTGCTCGGATCGTCAACAGGATACAAGAATCAAACTCTCATCACCACCAAGAAGAACCCAGCTTTAAACAAAGGGGAAAGTCTTTGTTGATCTTTCTCTCTTTTGTAAATCAGGAAATCGATAAGAGAAATTATAATTTATTTTTCTAAGTCAGTTAGAGAGGTTACAAAGAGAGATTGTATTCACTCTTTTTCTAAGTTAGATAAAGAGATTAATACAAGTTTATTTCTTAGTTTTCTTCCAATTTTTTTCCACAAATAAAAGATGGCGACTCCGCTGGAAATGAGCTTTTTCACTAATAAAGAAGTGGTGGCACAATCTGACACCAACCTTGCTGGAACGACAGTTGAAACTCTTATTATAGAGTTTGATCAAGCCAGGTACGAGGAGTTTCTCTCCTCCGGATCCCTTAGCCCCAAGGCTATGCGCAAGATCTGCAAAGTCTCCAAGGAGACTTCTTCTCTTGACTCGCCAAAGGAACGTCTCTCCTTTGGATCTCGTTGTTCATACATCCCATCCACAGAAGAGGAAGATTCAGCTCCAATTCATCTTGTCAATCGAGTTAGAAGCCTTACACCCGTGCCCAAACAAAAGGTATCGGGTCATAAGAGGCCTATTGTCATGACTAGCTTGATCACTACAGATAGTTATGTCATCGCAAAAGCCTTAAATCAGGCTAAGAAGAACACTGTTCGACGAAGGAGAAGGTCTCTACGAGGAGCATAACTCCGAGAAAGCCGATCCTCCAACCAACGCGAGCCTCATGTTTGTGAGCATCAACACGAGCTTTGTGCTTCTATTTTAGAATGCAAACATCACGTTTATGTGCCCAAACATGCCCCTCATGAAAGCCAGGCTAAACGTGACTCTCAATTGCGCGTTCCACAGACAAAATGCGGACCTCGAGTGGTGTTGAACGCGAACCTGAGCTTCACATTACTCAATCAAAATGTGAACCTCATGTTCAGAAGGGGGTTGCATGCGATCCTCACGTCCCCACTCTCAAACATGACCCTCACATTAAGTTGCTCAAACATGACCCTCATGTTCAGTTGCCCAAACACGACCCTCATGTTTAGTTGTCCAAACAATAGATTTGGGCCCAAGTAATAACACCCAATACATGACCTGATGTATACCGTGGACCTTCAGGGCGTTGCCCCAAACCCCATCGGGGTGTCATCTACTCCCTTCTGACCCCGCCAGCCAGTGGCGCACTGCCGCCTAGACCCCCGGATCGCTGATCGGTCAGTGAGACCCCCGTACTGGGTTATTCATAGCACGACTAGACTGATGGGCAAACATAAAAAGTCTACGGATTCAATGCATCTCAACAAAATCCATGTTTATCAAGAACTTGTCCTGTCCAACCAAAGACAGGGGGTTCTAACTCAAACCTCATGTTCAGTGAGTAACTCTTCTCGATTCTCTATAATGGATTTGAGAAAGTTCATATCGAGAGAAAGACCAATGAACAAATCGTTCGTTCATGCTAATGTGAACAACTGATTTCAACGGTCCTCTCGGGATGTTAATGCTGCTTACATGTGGCCAAACTGTTGATGTTCGACAGATTAATGAACATTGCTTTGCCCAACAAACGATGACATTCACATAGGAAGAAGACTTCAGAGGACAAATACCAAGGAGTTACCATCAATATGATTGGTAGAGGGAAGTCTGTTGGACCCTAGAGGGGGTGATTGGGGTCTTATGCTAATCTAATCTGATTTTATGCTAAATAAAACTAATTCAAACTATTCTTCTTGCAAGATAGATATATAATATGTTATAAGCAAGAATAAGCAATATGAGCAAATGAATATATCCTACCAATGAGATACACTATGAAATATATGTAAGCATATATAAACTAACACAAGAGTGAAATAAACAATCTAAAAATGTGATAGGGAAATTTACGATAGCGACAAGAATGTAATGAACACTAAGCACAAATGAAACGCCAAAGCAAACTTAAACACAAGCAAATGATCACGGAGTTCGGACCTTCCGTCCTACGTCTCCGCTCCCCACTCCCGGGGAGAAATCCACTATCACAACCGGGTTTTCTATGATAACCTGAATAACGTTTATACCTCACAATGTCGGTTTTCAACGCTCACCGATTAACGTTCACACCTCACACTCGGTTTTGTAGTTCACGGAAAACTTCACAATTTACACTCTCACAATGTCGGTTTTTAACGCTCACCGATCAACGTCTACACCTCACACTCGGTTTTCTAGCTCATCGAAAACTTTACAATCTCATAATATAACAAATGATTTGTTCTCTACAATAGATGAGAACTCAATGTAAGCTCACACTCAAAGTTACAACACTCACCAACCCAAATATACTATGTATGAATACAATAAGCTCAATGTGGGTGTGTGTAAAAATGAGTGAAATGAAATCAACTAAACTCAAATAAAAATACTAGCTTAATAGAATGATAATCAAACAATACAAAATGTAAAGCTAGATAGAGTTTAGAAAACTTCTTCAATAAATAACAAGAGAGAGAGAGATGGATTGAAGCTCAAATATCAATGAATTGATCTCCACTTCCTCTTGTGGAATTCTTCACAAACCAAACCCTTAAACAAACTTAAAACAAAACTTAAACTCTTTTAAAACTTGTTTAAAACATTTCTTGGATCTATGTGAAAGATGAGAGAAATGGGGTATATATAGCCTCCCAAAATCTCAGTCAAAACCCCAAAGGAAAAGACCAAAAAGCCTAAAAATCAGAATCTGATTCTGAACTAAAACTAGCCGTTGGACGATCGGCGGCCGACCGTGAAAAACTCATGGTCGACCGCGAGCAAAAAAAAGGCCAGGGTTTGGCTCTGGACAACAGACGGTCGACCGTGGCGATCGACCGCGAAACTCTCTGGACTGCATCCGGTCAATCGCCACGGTCGATCGCGAGCCATCAAGAAACATACTGAGTCTCTGGACTCAGGGGCGGTCGACCATGGCGGTCGACCGCAAACTGATATATGAGAAAAACAGGTTTGGAAGCAGTTTGATGATTTTGAAACCCTATTTAAAAATATCAAATAAATTCTAAAAAATATAAAACTTTGGAAAATAATTGTAGACATGATAATACACATGCTACAAAAACTGATTTATAAAAAGGACCTCTCAAATGACAAATATCATAATTTTATAAAATAGTCAAAAACATGAAAATGTGGACATATAAGTTTTGACATTTTAGCTTAACCATATTTTGAAACAATACAAAATAATTTTGTGGACTTAATAAAAGATGTATATGATTATTATTAAGTCTAAAATCTGAGAATATAATATTTTCACAAAATTATATATTCTATGCAATATATTCTGAAATATAATAGAATATGAAATAAATAAAAATGTAAATAAATTTGTTTGTCGTTTCATATCTATGTAGCTAAACCAAAATACAATAATAAATATGAAAAATATAATTTCATATTTATAAACATGAAAACTATAAAATCATGTATGTATATATATAACTATATATATACATAGAAACCAAAACTAAAATATATGTGTATATATGATTGAGCTGAAGGTACTAACACACATAATATAAAATCTAAACTAAATTACCCAAGCTTAATCTTGATCTTCAATAGCTTGACTTGGTAATTTGCGGATGAAGCTTGAACTTGGATCTTGAACTTGAATTACATTGCTTCAACCACTATTCCGCTAACCTCTATTGGATATGATCGCGAATGCTCGATTCCATCCATCCTCCAACTCGTTATTTACCTAGAATAAATACGAAAACACACAAACACTAGATAAACAACATTAG
>BQKN01005980.1:0-10322 GCA_022839385.1 Asparagus kiusianus | reverse complement strand
ACGTGTATGAGACGTTGACTTAGGATTTTTGGCAAATCCTCAGCCTTTAACGGATTTGATGTGCTCTTACCGACTACCGTTTGAGTCGGGCTTACATGCGGATTGTTTTAATCCGTTCCACATGTGACGTTGTGCTAAAGGAATGAACTTCCTTAGACTTTATGCTACAACTTCGAATATGTAGACTTCGTCATTGTTATGGGAATAGGCTACCCAGCAACGTGTATTAGACGTTGGCTTATCCCTATTTAGGCTTCGGGACAAAATACCCCAGAATCGAATTCTGGTGTCTCTTTCTACGGGAAAAGACCAAACCGGCGACGCGTGTTAGGCGTCGACATATCCTTTCTTAGGATTCAGGATGAAATTCCCCACGCGTGTAAGGCATGGATTTTGGTGTTATTAATAACAACCTACCACAATGTTGAATATGTGAACGAGTGTTCTTTTCAACGGTTAAGGACAAACCGGCGACGCGTATTAGGCGTCGACTTATCCTTACTTAGGTTTCAGGATAAAATACCCCAGAATCGAACTCTAGTGTCTTCTTCTTCGGAGAAAGACTAAACCGGCAGCGCGTGTTAGGCGCAGACTTATCCCTGCTTAGGATTCGGGATAAACTTCCTAGGATGAATCCTAAATTGATAAATTTTGGAAAAAGAGTTGGTGTGGGGAAGGAAGAATTTTATATTCTATTCCCCGAGCAAGGAAGGAAGAATTTTATATTCTATTCCTTGATTCTGGAAAGGAAGAATTTTATATTCTATCTCCAGTGGAAGAAAAAAACTAGAAGTGGGATCTCCACTCCGAGAATCCGGAAGATCTAGATAAACTTACCTTTTATAGGATTGGTTATCTGATCAGAAAATGAGTTTTCTCGTTTATCGAACTAAAATTTCTACTTCGGTTATAACCATGAGAAGGTTGAACCAAAGAGAAAAGAAAGGGAGTTCTTTCGTTTATCGAAAGGGGACTCCGAACTAAAAATGGACCTCTTGTTCATGGAAGGAATCAAGAGGGCCAGAAGAACATTCTTGGTGGACTCACTGTCGATTGGAATTGATCAGTGAGGGGTTTTGGAAAATGAATTTGATTTTGGGTTATCCTCTTGGAATATTAAATGTAATATTCTTCAAGGAATTTCCCGGTAAATGAGTTATCCTGAACGTACTAGGGATAGTACTTTTTCAAAAACTTCCCATTTATTGGCATTAATTGCCTGACGCCCTCTAAAGAAATTAGGCGGTAAGCACCGTTTGAATAGACTGTGTCTATTACAAATGGTCCTTCCCACTTGGTTTCGAATTTACCTTTCATCTTGGAGGTGAGGATTATTGGTCGACGCGCAGCGAGAACCAGATCTCCTTCCTTGAAGCTTCTTTGGCGAACCCTTTTGTCAAAGGCTCTGGATATCCTGGCTTGATAGAACTCGATGTGTTGTTGAGCTTCCAAGCGCTTTTCATCCAGCCTTTCGAGTTCCTCAAGGCGCTTTTGATGCTGCTCTTCGGTCGTCATCTCCGTTGCGAGAGCGATCCGAAGGGAGGGGATTTGAATCTCTAACGGTAGCACAGCTTCACATCCGTACACCAGAGAATATGGAGTGGCTCCTGTAGGTGTGCGAATAGTGGTGCGATAAGCCCAGAGCGCTTCGCCGAGTTTATCGTCCCAATCTGGCTTATTGGTCTTTACAAGCTTTGACAGGATCTTGATGATCGTCTTGTTGAAAGCCTCAGCTAATCCGTTCGCAGCAGGATAATAAGCTGTTGACGAAACATCTTGAATCTTGAATTTGTCACAGAACCTGATGAAGGCGTTGCTTATGAATTGCGGACCGTTGTCATGAATGATCCGCCTCGGCACGTCGTGTCGGTATATGACATGATGCTTGATGAAGTTGATCACGTTGTTCATTTTCACTTCTTTAAGCGGAATGGCTTCAGCCTACTTTGAAAAGTAATCGGTGATAGCGAGAATAAATCGATCACCCTTGACTGAAGGAGGAAAGATAGGACCGACAATGTCCATACCCCATGTCTCGAATGGCCAGGAAGTGGTTGACGTGTGTAACCGCTCCGGTGGTTGGTGCATATAATTTGCATGCACTTGACAAGCGTGACATTCTCGGGCGTACTCGATCGCGTCACGAACCATTGTTGGCCAGAAATATCTCATTCTTCTGATTCGATCATACAGCTTGGGACCAGGCTGATGCGCACCGCATTCTCCTTCATGCGCTTCCTTGAGAACTTCTTTCGCTTCTTCGTTCGAAAGACATCGGAGAAGCAAATCATCATACCCCTATATCGCCGGGTCTCCGTATTATAGAAGAATCGTGGCGCTCTTCGGCGAATAGATTCTTTTTCCTTTACATCCTCTGGCAAAATACCATATTGGATGTAGTCAATAATGGGAAAGCGCCAATCTCGGGACTCAGACCCGATTTGGGTTGAGTTCACCTCTTTGGCGTTTACGTTTTTATCATCCTCCTCTTCGACCTCCATATCGTATATGGGTATGCAGAGTTGGTGTGATCTTACTGTGACTAGTAGTTCAGTTTCGGGCGGTTGCGCGAGTGATACTGCCAGTGCTGCCAGTGCATCCGCATAAGCGTTCTGAAAACGCGGGATGTATTTGATGTAAAATTCTTCAAAAGAATCTGCCATTCTGACGGCCTCCTGGTGGTACGGAATCAGATCTGGGTTCCTGACTTCATACTCTCCACGAACTTGGTTGACGATTAATTAAGAATCCCCAAAAGCTTCGAGATACTCAACCCCCAGCTCCTTGGCGAAACTGAGTCCAATGAGGAGTGCATTGTACTCGGCTACGTTATTGGAACATGGATTCGTCAGTGAATAAGCTCGAGGCATCACATGCTTCCCTGGGGAAACTAAGACAACTCCGACTCCGGAGGAGACTCTAGAACATCCAGGGGTTATTGCCTTATTAACTGCTCTCGAAGCACCATCAAAGTATAATTGCCATACTTGTTGGTGTGATGTGGTATTAACCTCGTGGGTTTCATCTGGCAAGTCATCATATACTTCAACTGCGTCTGTTGTCGGGCTTGCCGCCAGAAGATCACAAATTGCTTGTCCTTTGACCGACTTCTGCTGTTTAAAGTGCAAATCATACTGGGACAAGAGAAGGGCCCACTTTGCCAATCGCCAGTTCATCGAACCTGGTTGAGTCATGAATACCCGTACCGGATTAACATTAGCGATGACGTAAATTGTTTAGCCAACCAGGTAATGTCGCATCTTCTGTACTGCGAATACCAATGCGAGACATTCTTTCTCGATCATCGGATATCGAGATTCGGCGCCTATCAAGGTCCGACTTAGATATTAGACTGCCTGTTCGTGACCATTATCATCGTCTTGCGCTAGTAAAGCACTTATCGAGTGGTTCATCGCCTTGATATAAATCAAGAACGGTTTACCTGATTTTGGTGCAACAAGAACAGGGGGATTCATCAGATATGCCTTGATATCTTCGAATGCTTTTTGGCAAGCCTCGTCCCAAATAAACGACACGCCCTTCTTGTTTAGCTTAGAAAATGGTTGGCACTTCCCAGATAGATTTGAAATGAACCTCCTGATGTAGGCTAAACGTCCTTGCAATCATCTGAGTTCTCTTAGATTTCTCGGGGGTTGCAATTCATTTATTACCTTCACTTTGTCTGGGTCAATGTGTATACCCTTAGTGGTGACGACGAATCCAAGGAATTTTTCGCTGGACATTCCAAGGAAGGATTTTGTGGGATTCATCTTCAATTGATGACTCCGCATGAGATCAAACATCGTTCTCAAGTCTTTGATGTGATCTTCTTTGTTGCGGCTTTTTACCACCAGATCATCGACGTAGCATTCAACCGTTTTCCTGAGGTGTTTCTGGAAAATCTTAGTCATCGCTCGTTGGTATGTGGCACCTGCATTCTTCAGACCGAAGGGCATCACCGTGTAACAGAAGATACCGAGGGACGTTCTGAATGCTGTATGCTTCTCGTCATCCGGGTGCATCTTGATTTGATTGTATCCCGAAAAGCCGTCCATGAAGGACATTCTTTCGAATCCGCATGTATTATCGATAATGACATCTGTGATTGGGAGAGGAAAATCGTCTTTTGGACACGCTTCATTCAGGTTCCTGAAGTCGATGCAAACCCTGATTTTACCATTCTTCTTCATGACGGGAACAATGTTGGCTAACCAGTCTGGATGTTGTTCCTCTCGGATAAATCCTGAGTCGATCAACTTCTTAACCTCTGCCTCGATGGCTTCCATAATTTGCGGACGAAACCGTCTTTGCTGTTGCTTGACAGGTTTAGCATCCGACTTGATGTCGAGGCGGTGCATTGCCACATTGGGGTCGAGCCCTGGCATGTCTTCGTAGTTCCAGGTGAAGACATCAATGTATTCTCTGATCAGGGCATTTAATTCCTCCTTCTCATCTGGGAGAAGACTACCGCTGATAAATATGGGCTTCGGATTGGCCTCATCGCCCATATTGATTTGGACTACTTCGTCTTCGGTGGGTGGTTCTCTCTGTTCAAACCTATCACCATATTGCATGTTTAGGTGATGAACCCATGGGTCCTCCCACGTTGGTATTTGATCGTCATCCTCCAATGTAGATGGATCAGCTGTAGTCATGTTCGACATTAAGGTCTTGAACATTTCTCCCAAACTTGTGTCGGAATCCCATCCTGTGGAATCTGCCGAGCACCCATCCTTGGATTTATTAGCAATTTGATCGATAATTTGCCAACCACATTCATCATCAGACGAGGAAACATAGCCTAAGCCTCTTTTGTGACGGTAATAATTATCTGGTTTCCCTTTTGGTACATATGCCGCTTTGACTGGGACACGGGAACCTCGATCGAAGTATAAACCTTCTCCGAGTGTGAAGTCATACCCTTGCTTTTCCATGAGCGTGCGTGCTTCCGGGCTATACTTAGATAAATGCAGACCAGATTTGTCATCATCTTCATCTTCTCTTAGGAAGTGATCTGGCAACGGAAAATTCTCTCCTTTACCATAAATCACTTCTTTTTGTCCCCCTATCTTGGCAGGAACAATCTGGGTTGTTCCGAAAGAATGCTGGAGGCGTTTCTTCGTTACATAAGATGATCGGAGCGGCATACATAAATCAGGATTATCGTATAATCCCTTTATCGCATCATCAAGAGACAAGGAGTACTCTAAATCGTGATTTATTTCAATATCGGCAAGTTGCCAGTTACAACCGCCATCTGACGATTGTTCATCGTCAAGATTGATTACAAAGGGTACAATGTTATTTAAAACAAAACCACCATTGTAATCGAATCCGGCCTCGGAATTAGCTTCTTCTCCGCTGTCCGTGCCCTGGATCGATGGTTTCGTATCAGATTCGTTACCATAAAGGAGAGAATCTGTGAAGTAGTTCTCATACCCTTTGAATGGTTGCTTATCCGCGACCACCGTCCTAACCTTTCCATCAGTGTCGACATATTTCAGACACTGGTGTAAGGTAGAGGGAACTATAACATTACTATGGATCCAAAGCTGACCCAATAGTAAGTTATAGGATGTCTCAGCATCAATCACGTAGCACGTGACCTCCGTCTTCAGATCGCCCATTTGGCACTTTATTCGGATTTTTCCCAAAGGCCTTGACCCGCTGGTGTTGAATCCGTAAATGACTGTGCCTGTAGACGCCAACTTGCTGACTGGAATGCCCAGGTTATGCATTAGGCGAAGCGGCATAATACTCACAGCGGAACCCGGATCCACTTGGATTCGGTTGACTTCGCTGGAGCCAATGTACCCGACGAAGTACAGGGGCTGATCGTGGTTTGAATTCTTTGTCTGCATGTCCTCTTTGGTGAAGGTGATGCAGGGAATGTTCTTAGCTGCCACATTGCACTGTTGGGCTAACAGTTCTAACTCTTCAGGCGCCGGCTTAATCCGAGTGAGGAACGCTTCCGAATCGGCCAAGGCCTCTTGCAAAGCTTCTCTAGTCTCGTTAGACAGCCGTAGCAACTCATATAGCGTTATCCGTGCTGGAATATTAGCTAGCTGAGCCATGATGTCGAAGGCACGCAGAGTTTTCGAACTCTCCGGTTTATCTTTTCCAATCGGACGACTGAAACGAGATTGCTTCGGATTTTGAACCTCCTCGGGCCTCTTTTCTTTCTGCTTATCTACCGGCTGTCGTCGAGAATCTTCAACCGGTTTGGGAACTATAATCACCCCCAGTTCCGTGAGAGTCTTGGCTGGTCCCCGTTTTATCACCCCCTGCTCAGCTAATTGATTACCAGGAGATGAATATTTGAAGTGATATTCGTTTCCACTCCGGGTTGCAAAGACCTCCTGTTCTTCGTCGGAAAGTGGGAAAGCGGGGATTCTTTCGTCATCTTCTCCTGGGATGGCAGAGACTCCATAGCAAGACTTCCCTTTACCCTTTGAGTTCTTCTTGGATGACGATCCGGCCCATTGTTCATCTTTAATTAGATCGGGGTGAACCCAGAGAATTTCACCATTTGGGGCCGTGTGTGGCACCAGTCCCTTTTGGCGTTGTCCGTGCGGGTCATCATTCACCGTTTTCATCCCGACTTTGGTGAGGCGCTTTGGCTCGAACCAAGTTGTAGGCACCGATCCAAAACTGATTGACACCGCGTTTGCTCCCACATTCTTGGTCGGTTTCGGCGTTATGACTCCTACGTCGATCAACGCCTGGATCTTATCCTTAAAGTGGTAGCAAGACTTCGTTGGGTGGTGGACCGCTCTGTGGTACGCGCAGTACTTCGGGTCCGTCACCTTGGTGGCTCCTTCATGATCTACAATCGCCGGCAACTGGATTTTGTTGTTCTCCAACAGGTACTTGAAGATGCCGGGAACTTCATCATCCTTGAAGGAGTAGACTTTGGGAAACCTCGGCTCCGAAGACTTTTGCTTCTGAGGCCGTTGCTGCCAATGTGGCTGCGATTGTTGTGGCGCTCACTGCTGCTGCTGTTGCTGAGGTTGTAATTGAAAAGTTTGGTTAGCATCAACGACATTAGCATGAGCTTTACCTTTCCCTTTTTGGTTAAAATTCTGCTTCGGAGGATTTGTTACTGGTTGGCCTCTCTCCACTTTCTTTCTCCTGAGGAACCGCTCAGCTTGCTCTCCTCGGACCTTTAAATCCTTCCAGGTCTTGGATGGTGCTGTGCCCATTGCTTCCAACACATCCAGTGAAAGGTTATTGTGGCAGGTCTGGAGGATGAATTCTTCAGTTATCGGGTCCCGGCAATTCATCGCCTTGTTCCGGAACCTCTTGACGAAGGTGTCGACCAACTCCCCGTCTTTCTGCTTCTCATCGAGCAACGATCCGATAGAAATTTCGGTGTCATCGTCGAAGAAATTCGCGAGGAACTTAGTCTCCATGTCGTCCCAGCTGTTTATGCTTCCTGGCTTGAGGCGACGATACCAATCGAAGGCGGCTCCACGAAGAGTGCCAACGAATGACCGCACCATCAGAGGTTCATTACCAGAGATGACTCCCAAGTGCGATTTGAAATAAATCAAATGCTGAGTAGGTGAACCCATCCCATTAAACGGCGTGAAGTTAATTAGACTGAACTTCGCCGGATATGGGATCGATTCCCACTCTCTTGGGTATGGACAAGGAATGCCCGTCTTTTTCGTCTCTTGAGCAGAGATCAATGTGTTGATCTTGCTCTCGAGATTTTTAATTTTTAGGCTTTTACCTGTGTCTTCGCTAGCATTCTCGTTACCACCCCCTGCATTGATGGGAGGGATATTGGTATTACGAGCTTCATTTGTGTCTTCATCTTCCAGGTTGTTCTGGTTAGGACGACTTGGTTCGCCTTGTTGGTTCCTCAATGATTGGATCTGTTGGTCATGCATCTCTCTCATGTTCTGCATGGCCATTTGCATTTCAAACCTAAAGCTTTCCTGTTGTTTGGCCATGGCATCTTCAAGCATCTTGGCCACTTGTTCCGCGCTTATCATGAACGACTCGCGGGGCTGTCCTTCACTGGACACGGTGTTATCAGATGCGATTGCTGAGCCGGCATCTGATTCTTCATCTTCCGAAGGTACTCTTGTTCGAACCCTACCATACGTTGCACGGATGATAGCTCCGGACTGAAGACGAGTTACTCGTCGGGGTATTTCTGGAATCGCCTCGGGGTTATCCTGAGCCGATATTCCTGTGCTGGTCATATTAGCGGTGACCCTTGAGTGTTCACCATCTTTGACCATCGTTTTTCTTCGTTGGAAACGCCTATGCCTTGGTTTCGGCGCTCCAGTGCTGAGTCTTTCGAACACCGAGACTCTCTCAGGGACTGCCTTAACACAATTGCATTCCGACAGTACCGTCCGAATAAGCTTCGAGCAAGGACACTGAGTTTCGAACCTTCGAGGGCTCCTCTTTCTGGATTTACTCGTACCCCCGGCACGATAGTACAGCTCGTCCGTTTGAAGGTTGGAGCAACCTATCGTGTGTTGGCACGCTCTCCTAGGTATAACGTCGTCGTCATCAGACGACAACGTTTCCTTCTGAGGATGAATTGTCTTCTTCGGACCATCCAGAGTCACACGCCTTGAAACGCGCCTTTGTGAGCGTGAATCTTTAGCGGGCTCTTGCACCTCGATGCGCAAAGTTATGCGCTTGGGTGCCGCGATTTTCTCCAAATGTTGAGGGTTGCGGCGACCCCCAGCATGTTGAATTGTTTGGGACTTCTTCATTGGCCCCAAGCGTTCTTAGATTAGAGCTTTGCCTCGTTCCTTGGGAATTGGACCGAGGCGCTCCAAAACTGACTTTCCCTTCTGGGATGGTCCTGCGGGATCTCCCAGAGCAGTTGCAGAAATCACCGGCTGTTTGGATTGATTTGCCGGGTGTTGAATCTTCGGAGGCTGCGGGTTTTGCTCCTTAGCCTGAACCGCTTCAGACTTCGGCCTCCATACCTTGCGAGTTGGTGGCGGCTTTTTGACCACCTCCTTCTGCAGCTTCCGCCGGGCTTCTTCAGCTTTAGCCCGTGCTTGCGCCGATAAAGCGCGGTGTTTGCGGATACGCTCCTCCAGCGTTGAGCGATTCCGTTTGACACGGACCCACTCCATAGTTGATGGCTTGGAGGAACCACCCTTCACTTGTTGTTGAGGCTGTTTGCCTCGTTTGCTCTTCAGATCCGCATGGTAGCGGACCCCGTCAACGGACTCCATGGCCTTGGCAAATTGCTTCGCGAGGCGTTGACGCTGCCTCTGGCGGGCTCTCTTAGAGAGAGTCACCACGCCTTCAACGGCGGATTTGACCTTCTTAGAGGCCGGTAGGACTTCACCCAACGTAACTTCGGCGTCAACCGGGGTGAGGTCGTCGTTGGTGGCTTCGACTTCTTCGCACCAACGGACTTTTCTCCTGGAGGAGAACTTCTGGGACTTCTTGGACTTGGGGGAGGAGGTAGATCCGGATGAGGACACGTACTCCTCGTACTTCTGTTGGTCGAACTCATACTCGACCTCCTCTACGACCGGGATCGAGATCCGCGGCTGCGACGCTCCGATCTCGGCAGCGAGATCGGTGGCTCCCACTGTGGTCGCCAGATTGTTCGCGGGAAAAATCAGACTCTTCTTCATTGTTGATGTCATTGCACTCAATTAATAACTTTTTGCGTTACAAAGAGATCCGGTCTTTTTATAAGAGCCGGTTACAATGAAAATCAAAGAAAACAAAGAAAAATTACAACTTTCCTTATTTGTCGAACAGATCGCGAGCTCCTGTTATCCGGTCACTCGCTTTGTGGGTTGTTTGCCTGCGCCGGGGTTGTTTACCGTGGACCACCGAGAGATCTGGATCGATCCAAGCAGATCTACGACGTATTACGGGTACTATCCCACCAAGGAGATAATAGTCGGGAGGGATCGTTTCACCAAGGAAACGACCGCTCGAATCTCGGGATCTAAGAACCAAGCTTAGATCCGGAGTATAACGACGTAGATCTGAGGATTAGATTCCTTCGAACTCCTGCCTTGTTTGGTGCGGGTGCTCGCCAAGAATCGAATCCAAATGTCCAAGCTTCAAGCCTTCAAAACTCCGAGGTGAGATCACAATCCGGCAGAGTTTCGGCTCTTCAGAAGTTTAACCAAAAAGTCCTTTCAAATGAACAACCACCCCCTCTATTTATAGGCACTCAAAACTGTGCATGTGTGCACAAGTGAGAGGGGGGAAAGGAGCCGGCCACCTTGGGGTGGCTCGGCCTTGGCCGAGCCACCCTGGGGTGGCTCGGCTACCGAGCCACCCTAGGGTGGCTCGGCTTGGGCCGAGCCACCTTAGGG
>BQKN01005951.1:0-10261 GCA_022839385.1 Asparagus kiusianus | reverse complement strand
ATATATATATATATAAAATCACTGATCCTATTTAGGAACTTACAATATGAGCTTAAGTAAGTCGAGCGAAATAATCCAAACATGGAAACCCTCATGTATATACCTTGTAGCTCAAATTGTAAATCCCTAATGATAAGAGGGTTTTAGTACTTAGGAAATTACAACACGAGCATAAGTACGTCGAGCGAAATAATCCAAACAAGGAAACCCTCATGTATATACCTTGTAGCTCAAATTGTAAATCCCTAAATACCAAACCCAAAATCTAATACAAGAACAATAATAAAAGAAGACAAACACATCTCAGAAGTTAAATCCGGTGTCATGTCGTAAGTCACATAAGTGTTATGTCCAGCCTATGCAAGTATCAGTGCCAATCTCAAGGTCTAAACTGATGTCCAACACTTGGACTAAAACTAGATGTGGTGGATGTCCAACACATGGACTGCATATGAAAATTATCCAACACATGGACTGAATGTGATAAATATCCAACACATAGACTACACATCATAATTGCCCAACATATGGACTAGATGAAATATATGAACAGATGCATATACCCTAATTTCTCACGTGTCTCGGTGTGCAAAACTAAACTTGTGTCCGCATGTCATCTCATATGTAAAGATACAGGTTAAACAAAAATTTCTAATACCCGTTATTCGAGGCGACTCCTTGTTCATATTAAAGCACGTAACAACAATAAACAAACATAAACGGTTTTAGTTAAACTGAAACAACCCAAACAGATCCAAACTGAGAAAACTAGAAAATTCCTCACCAATCGACTTATGAGTTGACTGGGATTGGTCAACTCATTGGTCGACCAAAACAAAACACAAAACTATACATTTTCCCGTCAGTCGACTCATCAGTCGACTCATAAGTCGGCTGATAAGTCGACTCATTGGTCGACTGAGCAGAAAATTCCTAGTTTTCTGCTTTCGTTGATTATCTGCAAAAGTGTAAACCTAAAGTTCTTCTTTGTCATGTCCAATAATATATTTCCGATTCTAACATATGTGTATCAACAGAAACAAAAGATTTGCATGTAACTACTTACATTAAAACCCTAAACATATTTATACATGTTTAAAAACGTATTGAAAACAAAGAAATCATAAAGAAACTCATGTTTAAAACTAACTTCAGATCTGGATCTAGATTACAAAAGCGTTGGTGGGTTTTTATTAACTGAAACATCTGATTTCTCGTATCATATGCCATAGAGATATATTTTTATACGCAAAATAATGATTTAGGCTCAATAAATCTGAAATAAAACCAAATAAAACTATATAAACAGTGGGTGTAGGGCTGGGCGAGATGTTACATCGCCTCTGATATGCTGAAAAACTCCTGAACCCTCTGGGAAACGATCCTCCTTCGACAGCACCTCAAAAAATCCTGCTAAAATCCTCCGAAAATTCCCCCAAAATCACTAAACACTAAGCTAGGGTTTGAGGGAAGAGAGAAGGGCTAGGGTTTTTAGGTTCTGATGGTGTTCTCGGGTAGGAGAGATAATATATGAGTGGTCAAACCCAAAACAAAAACGAACAGACCCGCAAACTTAAAAGAAAACCCGAAATCAGCCTGTCAGTTGACTCATTGGTTAACTCATAAGTCGACTCAATGGTCGACTCATAAGTCGACTAAGCAGACATTTCTAGATCTGTACATGTTTTGCTAATTTACCAAAACCAATGCACAAAACTCTATAAAAAATACATTCATACATATCTGATAACTTGTTATCAAGTATATCTATGACCTCAAGTCATTTACCACAATAGAATTATCTATCACTAATAATTCACATATACTTCTAACAAAAATACGGGGTTCTACAATAAATTTATAGGGTGTTACTGGTAATTTTTGGATTTTATTTACGTTAGCTAGATTTTAAAATTTCAGGGTTGTTTTTATGATTCTAAACCATTGATAGTGTTTTTCTAATTTTCTAAAACTTTTAAGTGTGTTATTTATAAATTTTAAATTTATAAGGGGTTGTTGAAAATTTTATAATTTCAAGTGTCATTTGTGAGGTTAGAAAGTTTTGAGATTTTTTGGTAATTTTTAACTCTTAAGGGTGTTTTTTATAATATTTAAACTTTGAGGGTCTTTTTTACAAATCTCAAATTTTTATGGGGCTATTGGTAGTTTTCTAATTTTATTTGTGCTGGTCATTAGTTAGCTTTAACTTTAAGGTGTTTTCTATAATTTTAAACATTTAAAAATATCTTTTGTGGTTGTTGAAACATTGAGGGTGCTTTGAAAGAATATTCATCTAAACGAGCAAATAGGTGGGTAATAGCCTGCCTATTTATTACCCATTTATTTTTAATAGAAATAATACACACCTATTTATGAACAATCATATCATATCATACTCTCTTTAAAAGTACGAGTTCGAGAAAATCTTTCTATGGTCAATACTACCCTTAGGTTTTTTTGAATATTATATTGTTATCCTAATCTATTCTAATTATCATATCTTCTTTGAATTTGTAACCAAATGATTTATTCTATTCATAATGAGACTTAACATGTTATTGGATAAAAGAGATATTTTTTATATAATTCAAATCATTTACTTATTTTAGTTCGTAGAGAAATCTAAAAAACATATGCTAGCGAGCACCTAAAAGTTTTGGGACTTTGTAAAAATATTTTTCAAGTTTTTTAAATTACAAAAATATCCCTACAAATTCAAAATTTTATTAAAGTATCTTGAGAATTATAAATTTTATTTATCTTAATTCAGTGAGAAATCTGAAAAATATATGCTAACTAGAAACTAAAAGTTTTTTGACTTTGAAGAAAATATCTTATAAGTTTTAAAAATTATAAAACACCTCTAAAATTTTAAAATTTATAAAAAAGTTCTTGGAAATGTCAAACTTATAAACATACTAAAAACCTACAAATAACACAAACAACCCCCAAAATTTTATGAAATTTGCAATACACACTCTGAACTTTTTACAAATTGCAACATAAAACCCTCAAAATTGTAAAATTTATAAAAATCTTGACAATTTCTGACATAATAGTACATTAAAAATATAGAGATTATAAATATTCCCTACATAATTTATAATTTATAGAAAACATCCTTAAAGATTTAAAAATTATAAACAAACATTCTAAATTCAAAATTTACAAAATACACCCTAAAAATTTCAAATTCATTAGTAAATTAAAAGCATAGAAAGTATTAATAGTCTATAAACAATTTATAATCTATAGAAAATGCCTATAAGTTTAAAAAATACAAAAAGTCCTTAAAATTCATAATCTACAAAAAAAACTCCATGAGAAGTTTTAACCTATAGACACTAAAATGAATATGCAAAATTACTAACAACATCTAGAAAATTAAACCTTTTAAAAGTATAGGTTTAGAAAAAACTTTTAATGATCAATATTACCCATAACCTTTTTTAAAAGAACATAATTATATATTAAAAATCTATTAAATTTAAAATTTATAAAAGAATACTCTTAAAGTTTAGTACATTGCAAAAACCCCACCAAAGTTGGAAAATTTTTAATGATTTTTTTTGTAATTTTTTGATTTTATTGTAATGTTTAATAGTTTTGTATATTTGTAAGTTACAAATTTTAGAGTGTTTTTTACACTTTTAAAACTTTAGAGGGTGTTTATTTTGTAGTTTTCTAAATTTTTATTATTTTTCCAGTGTAATGCACATATACATCAATTAATGATGCTATTGAAGAATAAGTCATTCTTAAGATTATTAGACCATAGTTAAATGTGCACATCACTATTCCTAGGTAGTATAGTTTATATATGCAAAAAAAATTCAGACAATCTATATAGTTGTTAAAAAGATTTTAACTTTAATGTACTATTTTTTATAAATTATATTTAATGTGAACCCATCATATAATTTTGACTGTGATCATTATAATTTTAATACGTTTGATTGGTTGACTATATACGTATATAGACCATAGATTACTTTACTTTCTCACTTGAACTAATATTTGTTGCTTAATAATTTAAATTATTACTTTTAAATTCAATATAAAGAGGAGCTCTAATGACATTTATTTATTTACCTACAACATAATACAATCTTAATTTTTTTTGCTGAAGATTTATTCCATAGTTACGCGTATCAAATTAGTAACTCAAATAATAATTATTTATACTTAAATTAGGATGATTGTAGTTGGTCACTCACTATAAAATTTTTATGATGATATATACCTTATTTTTTATAGCTATCTGCACTGCCCATGTATATTTTATAAATTAATTCTTAATTTGACATATTAAATTATTTTTTCTTTGTAAAAATTTCTTCTTTGACTTTTAGATTATATAATCACTATATCACAATTCTAGCATAGAAAGGACCTCACTCTAAATGACTTCAAACCAATGTTTGAATTGTACTGAAGTATATACTATTGTTACTATGTGTATATATTTTTTAAGAAAATTATATCAACACTTTTTACATAGAAGAGAATATTCTAACCTCTGATATTATAAAAATTAAATATAGCCAATTGAATGATTAGCAAAAAAGAACTTACACCAGAAAAGTATGAATAATAAGATAAAGAGAAAAGATAATGACATTGCTAACAATATTACAAATAACAAACTACAATGTAAAGTTAACCTATTTTTTTGAAGCCCAACTACTAGCTATAAGCATCGAGGTTTCCATATATATACTTTATACTTTATTAAAAAGGGTCATATAATCTTATATAATAAAATTGATTTAATATTAAATAGTAATATCATTGTAATAACATCATTATTAGAAAAAATTCTTCATGAATATCGATATGCTCTTTACAATATATAAGCTATGCACTCTAAATTCTTGTATCTTTTATAGAGCCAAAAAATTTTAATACGAGCATCTAACATGTTGCTCTCACAACAGTAAAATCCACTTAGGAGATATGGATATTCTACATGAGTTATGTATCCTATATACAATACATTTGTCCTAGGCAAGTGAGTTATAATAGTTTTTTTTATTCACATCGTTTCGGGGTAGGATTTGATAGGGACCTTGCATCAAAGAAAAAATAAATTTTTATATTTAGAGCACATGACGAAATATATCATAATCTCTTTGTTCTAATATCGTAAGAAAATAATTCTTCATACTTTCAGTTTTACTTCTATGATACAGAAAATGTGCTATAAAATTGAATGAGAATATTAGATAATACAAATATGAGCTTAACATTAACTAAAAGTTAACATGAATATGAGTCAAACCGACATATTACAAGTAAATTCATATACAAAATTCTTTTATGAATTGAATGATCACCCATCTTTTGATGATTTCAAGACACTAATAAATAGAGATGTTGTACTAAATTAATGTGTTTATAACTCACAAATAGTAGATCACGTGATAATATTTTATTTGAGAGAGATTATTGAGTTGATAATCCATCTCACAAAAAACTTATTTTCTTTATTTTTACTCTATTTTAACAATTTAAATAATCACGATATTCAACCACGTGCATTGCACGTGTATCTCAACTCATGATATTCAACCACGTGCATTGCACGTGCATTTCAACTAGTTTCACTAAATGGGTGAGTTTAGATAGTTCATTTAGTAGGTGGGTATGGATTGACAAATGATTTTGCATCAACATCCCTATCAGTTTAGCGGATGCGGAGGACAAAGAAAACGTTAATTCCTTCATGGTTTTTCATAATTACCACTTTACCCATATACGAGGAAAAAGATATATTTCCCCTAAAAACTAGCCACATGTTTAAAAGGGAAATGGACTTGGACTCGGCCTACACAGAATTTGGTAACGCACGGCCCGGTACAGACTTTGCCGGTCACGTCCATTGATGAAAGAAACTAATGATCTTGAATATATATCAATCGAGAGTTGAAAATAATGTGTTTATCTCGGAAGGATGTACATGAAGAAGGAAGGATAGAAGGATGTACAAGGTTTGTCTCGGAGATGTATCAGAAAATAGAGAGATTAAAATAGGCACATGAGAAATATGAGATAAATGATAAAATATGTGTTTTCTTACAGAATCATGTAATTTGTGACCAGAAAGTTAGAGATCCATATAGCATAGTAATATTAAATGGGAATCCTCTAGCTATGAGTAACGACTAGTTTAATCACAATCAATAGTTCTATTTTGGGCCGTTGAGAAAAGTAGAATAAACTTGTGTGTATCTTTTTTCCCCCCTCTCCAGTTTTGTTTTTACCCCTGATTATTTTCCTCTTTTGCCATCAGTTCTTACCCTATTTGACTTTTCTGGGCTTTTCAATAGAGAACATATTAGAACGTTGTTCGTATAGTAGAACGTTGTTCGGGTAATATCTCTTGTTTGGTGAATGACAAACTCTCTTTTGCTACTGATATGTTTGTGAGATAATATATTTCAGATATAAATAGGTACGAACAAGTTACGGTTTAAAATAATGTAAAAAATAACACGAACGTTGATTTCATCCTTTGAACCATTGATGGTCATGAGGTACCATCGATGGTCAACTCAAGTCATCAATAGACTACAGGAAAGAATCGGAGAAATATAAACCAAATTTTAAACCATCGATGATATACAGTCAACCATCGATGATCGTAAGGACCATCGATGGACTGCACTCAACAATTGCAGAAATTCAGAAACCAGATTTTGCACAACCAATGGACTACAGTCAACCATCAATGATCACCAATTAGAGCATCAATGATCATGTCCCACCTTGATGGTTGTGACGAGTTCTGGCAGATTTTAATTTTTAATCTCATTTGGCCATTGACTCTTTTGATCTCCTATTTGGACTCTGATTAGAGTATCCCTTTCCTATGCTATTAAGGTATTGTTAAAGGGGAATTGAGGAAGAGAACAAAAAGAAGAAGAGAGAAAGAAAATTGCACAAGAAAGGAAGAGAGTGTATTAGAGTTCGTGAGAGCCTCATTCAACTTCTTCCCGATGTGTTTTTCATTGGAGTTTTGTTTAGAGAAAAGGAGTGCCCTATGCCTATAACGCTACATCGCTTCTTCACAGATCTTCATCTATATTGTTTTGAAGAACGGTTTGATAAAAGACTAAGATTTTTTTGTTCTTTATTTATTTTGGGTTGATTATATTCCAAACTTGTGAGTTCGACAGCATACTCAAGCTGGGGTAATTGAGGATTGGCGTACTCAGACCAGATTAATTGAGGGTTTGGCTAGATAGGGCTAACTTTCTTCTGGTCATTGTGAAAAGTTAGGTTAGACGATTGGTTTCAGGTAAATACTAGAGTGTAGTCTTTGAAGCCTACTAAATCAGGTTATGATTTTGGTGAACTCTAGTCATAATAAAGAAGGCCCTTTGAGAAAAGAAAAGGTAGGTATAGGATATTGATTTGAATCACTATAAGTGCTCCTGTATTAGTCTTCTTTTAGTTTTGTGCTTATTTTATTTCTGTTGCTTTTTCTGAGTTAGTCAAAAGATTGTAGCAATCCTCATCACCCCGCTAAGGTTGCATCTCAGTTCCAACAAGTGGTATTAGAGCCTCGTTACGCATATTTAGGTATCACAACCTAGGGTAAAGATGTCAAGCCTTACCATCACTTAAACCTTTCCTAAAGGACACGATATCAATTGTCTCCCACTTTTTGAAGACACTAAATATACTTTTTGGAAAGCACGCATGAAAATCTTTTTATTATCTACTGACTTTGATATTTGGCAGTGTGTCAAACATCGGTATCATAATTCTACTAAGGAGATATGAGGAGTTGTTACTAAAATTTCTATGGATAAATAGACTCCTCAACACAAAAAGATTTTTTTCTTATAATTCGAAAGCTTGAATGCTATATATTACTCTCTTACTGTTAAACAATTTTATCGTGTCTCTAATTATGCTACTGCGCAGGAAATATGGAATACACTAGAAGTTATTCATGAGAAAACTTTGCAGGTAAAGGAGACAAAACTTACAATGCTAGATATGAAAACTTCAAGATGAAGGCCTCAGAGAGCACACAAAAGATGTTCACACGATTCACTAATATTGTGAGCAAGTTTAAAGCTTTAGTGAAGGAGTACAACAATAAGGAACTATACAGAAAAATACTTTATTGTCTATCGCACGATTGGGAACCAAAGATAACGGCTATTGAAGAACTTTAAAAATTTTCTAATCTATCTCTTGATGATCTTGTAGGTAATTATCACATACAAAGTCAGACTAAAAGAGAGAGAAGATGCCTTAAAAGAAGATTCAAAGAAGAAGTCGTTAGCTTTAAAAGTGAAAAAGGAGAAATCCAAATCAAAGAAGAAAAAAGAGTCAAGCTCGAGTTCTGAAGGCAAGGATGATAAAATTGTTAAAGACTACAAATATTTCCTTAAGTCGAAGGTTGGTTAAAAGTTCTTGCAAGCCTATCAAAGTTTCTATACAAGCAAGGTAAATAAATAAACTTTGAGTGATTTACATACTGAATTAATTTGTTTTTGATGCAGGAAACCCAGTCACTTGAAGAAGAATTGCCTAGCGAACAAAAAGGACTATAAAGGGCAAAAATTCCAAAATAACTTCTTGGGATGACTCAGAGAGTAGCTCAAACGATGATAACAAAAGAGCACACATATGTCTTATGGGAAGGAAAACTTCATTTTCAGATTGAGATCAATGTATTTTTTTTGTTGCTCTGATAATGAAAGTTTAGATGAAGAGGTATATGTTAGACCTTAGAGGGGGGTGATTAGGGTCTTATGCTAATCTAATCCGATTAAATACCAATTAAAAATAATGTTGATTAATTTGTTCTTGCACGAATGATATAAGATAGATATGAGCAAGAAAGATATGAATAAGCACAAATAAAAAGTACGCTAAGCAAAACATAAATAAACGATATGTTTACGAGGTTCGGTCATCACGACCTACGTCCCCGCTCCTCACCTCGAGGAGATCTCCACTATCACAATCCGGTTTGGAAGCTAGAACTTCTACACACTCGGTTTACAAGCTTACCGAAAACTCTCACACTATGCAATCACACTTCACACACTAAGTGTAGGAACCTAGCCCGTGTCCTCCTCCTTAAGTGCTCGGATGCAACCTCTCCCTAGGTTCATCAACCAACACCACTCCTATTGGATTCGACCCCATCTCTCGCCTCACACTTTTCTCGGTGTACAAGTGTATTACAAATGATACTCACAAATAAAGATTAAATATAATGGTTTGTTCTCAACAACAAATGAGAATGCAAATGAAGCTCACACTCACTAAATCACACCCCACAACCCACACTATATAGTATGAAGATATTAAGCTCAATATTGTGTATGTGATAACAGTGAATGAAAAAAATATGTAACTCAATAAATATAGCTAAGATATGAAAATAAAATTATAAGGTATATGAAAGGATGAGTTAGGAAAACTTCTTAATAAACAAGAAGAACAGTAGAGGATGATGAGGATAGGGTCCTCGGTTGAAGTGAAAAGCCTCTTCTTGTTATAGCAGACTTCTTTTAAAGCAGATGATTAGAAACAGCTTAAACATCTCTTTAAACACACTTAAGATTTTTGTTAAAACTTCACTGTAAAACAAAAACTTGGTTGTTTGAAAGAGAGCAGCAATGGGGTATTTATACTCACTCAAAATATCAGCCAAAACAAACTTAAAAAGACCAAAACAGCCCCAGAAAATCAATTTAGAAAATAGCCATTGGAAAGCAATTATGAGATCGGCGGTCGACTATGAAAATCTCGCGATCGACCGAGAGGCACAAAACGGCTGAGCATAGGAATTAAAGGCTAGCGGTCGACCGCGACGGTCGACCGCAAAAGTCTCTAATGGATTCACGGTCGACCGTCACGGTCGACCGTGAGCCATAAGAATGCAGACTATAAAAAATAACCGCTGGCGGTCGACTGCAAACTGATATATGCCAGGTGACAGGTTTTGGGCTGATTTTAAAATTGCATTAAAAATATCAAATCAATTCTGAAATAGTAAAACTTTGAGGAAAGTTTCAAAATGATGAAATAAACATGTTTGAAAAGGAATTTTTGGAAAATCAATTTTTGTTTGTGAAAACTCACTGTTTTTAAAAAGTGTTCAAAAAACCTGTATTTTCGTGAACATGAAAATTGAGATATGACTTGTAAATACGTGTGTGTGTGTGTGTGTGTGTGTGTGTATATGTGACGCCCCTGGGTTCACGCACGGCTGCAGTCCGAGGTGAAACCA
>BQKN01005943.1:0-14191 GCA_022839385.1 Asparagus kiusianus | reverse complement strand
CCTAATCTAGGGTTACATTCTCTATTCTCTTAATCCTCATCTAAAGATATTCTAAAGGAGAGACCCTCAAGATTAGAAGATCAAACCCTAATTCAGATCCGTGCAAATCCAAACAATGGATTCAGGTATAAGCTTCCGCTCTCATTGTTGTTGTTTATTCTCTTTGAATTAATCATGGTTTTATGGATTAGATCTCAGATATTCAGATCTAACAAGTGGTATCAGAGCCACCCGTGATTAATTCTTAGGGGGTTTAAGTTTTAAAATTGGGTTTTTTGATCTTAAATCTCTGGTTTTTCTCAGAACTGTTCACGGATGAACAGTAAAGTTTCGTGAACAGTAAAGTTTTAAAATTTTGTTGGCTTTTTCTTTGATTTTTTGGGATCTGGATCAAGAAGTCATCCTTTATTTTTCCGATTCTGGACCTGGTTTTGAAATAAAATCGAGGAATTTTTTGGATCTATTTTTGTTTGGTCGTCGGTCCCCGTGCTCCTCGCCGGCGAAGTGTCGCTGGCGGCCTCGCTCTCGACTCCAACGGCGATGGTGACGTCAGGAAACCCTAAGGTTTTGACCTTTGGATGCAGGAGCAATGGCGGCAGCGGTTTCAGATTAAAACCTCAAGGGGTTCGTGCGCGTGAAAACGTGCGGAAATTAAGGAGGTGGTTACCTTAATTTTTTGGCGAGGCTTAAAAGCTTCAAACGAACCCTACATTCGTTCTCAAGTCGAACCTCGCGTTCGTTCTCAAGTCGAACCTCTTGTGTTCATTCTCAAGTCGAACCTCGCGTTTGTCCTCAAGTCGAACCTCGCGTTCGTCCTCAAGTCGAACCCCGCATTCATCCTCAGGCAAGTCTCTTGCTCACTTCAAACGAACCTCGCGTTCGTTCTCAAACGAATCTTGCGTTCGTTCTATTGTTCTTCTTTTCCGTCGGGTGAAAGAAGAAGGCTGCAGACAATTTAAGTTAGGGCACAACCCACTTAACTCTATTTGGTTTTGGGCGCAATTTTAGTATGCTTAATTTAACTAATTAAGCAATGAGGCCCTATTTAAGTTATGGAAATTTAAATTAATTTTATTTAAATTAAATTTAATTTGGTAGTTAATCAATTATTTAATTTAAATATTATGACACTAAGGTATTAAGGTTGTATCTCACTCCAATTGTTTAATTGAAACAAGAAGTTGCCAAAGTAACCTCTCTTGTGTAGATTGTTCATGAAGAATGTAAGATGTTTGTGTGTATGCTTTCGTGTAAATATTTAATCGGCCCAGGTTAATATTTATTTAGACTACATACACATCTGCGATGATAAAGGTGTGACAATTATA
This sequence comes from Asparagus kiusianus, assembly GCA_022839385.1. Lineage (NCBI taxonomy): Eukaryota > Viridiplantae > Streptophyta > Magnoliopsida > Asparagales > Asparagaceae > Asparagus > Asparagus kiusianus. The sequence goes on along the minus strand of BQKN01005943.1, from coordinate 12,863 downwards.
AGGTTTACATGTGAATAATGAATCGCTCCAAAGATAGTTTCATTATTTGACATAAGTTATTATCAATGTTTGATCATTGCAACAAGGTATCACTTATAAGTTAATATTAATGTCCAAAGACTTGATATTAATGTTGTGCCAGATATCATAAGATGAGATTTGTCATTATTTGAATTTTATTAATTACGGTTAATAATGTGAATATCTTTTGTTTATTTCAGCTAATGCATCTGCTGCAACAATTTCTGCTAACATCAACTCAATTCCCATGCTCAATAGAACAAATTTCAAGGTTTGGAAAGAGAACATATTAATTATTTTTGGTTGCATGGATCTAGACCTTGCATTAAGAACTGAGGAACCCCAACCTCTCAATGTGGATAGCACTCCTGATGTTAAGGAGTATGAGAAGTGGGAGCGTTCAAATCGCATGAGTCTAATGATCATTAAGCGCGGCGTTCCGGAAGCCTTCGGGGCATAGAATCCGAAAGGATTACTAAGGCCAAAGATTTACTTATAGAAATTAAGAAGCGTTTTGCGAAAAACGATAAGGTAGAAACAAGCATGCTTTTAGCTCGCTTGATTTCTATGAAGTATAAGGGCAAAGGAAATATCAGGGAGTACATTATGGAAATGTCTCATATTGCTTCGAAACTTAAGGCGCTTAAACTCGATCTTTGTGATGAGTTATTAGTACATCTGGTTTTGTTGTCTCTTCCTGCACGGTTCAGTCAGTTCAAAGTCAGTTATAACTACCAAAAGGAGAAATTGACTCTAAATGAGCTCATTTCATACTGTGTGCAAGAAGAAGACAGGTTGCAGCAAGATAAGACCAAAAGTGCTCATTTGGCTTATGCTTCTAAGGATAAGAGCAAGAAAAGAAAGAATGATAATGAAGCTGCTAAGGGTCCAGTTCAGAAGAAATAACATAAGGATAATCATGGTTGTTTCTTCTGTAACAAGCATGGACACGTAAAGAAGAATTGTACCAAATATCACACCTGGCGTGCTAATAAGGGTACGTTCCTACTTTGGTCTGTTCTGAGGTTAATTTAGCTTCAGTACCTAGAAACACTTGGTGGTTAGACTCCGGTGCTACTACTCACATAAGTGTTTCTGATACGAGTGTATCTTCTCTTCGGAACTTAACGATCCTCATAGGAGCTTGAGGATAGATGATTCTCATGATAGCATGAGAATAGAGGTGTCAAATAGTATAAGGGAACGCAGGTTGGAGCAAGAAACGAGGCAGAGAATCGAAGAGTCAAAGTATCCAGATTTTAGCCTGTGAGTCGACTCATACATGTACATGAGTCGACTCATCAGGTTGAGTCGACTCATGCCCGTCATGAGTCGACTCACGAAACCCAGCCGTTTTGTCAAAAGTTTCTGCTCGGTCGACTCATCAGTTATGAGTCGACTCATCAGTCATGGGTCGACTCATATACAGTTTTGAGTCGACTCAAGAAATCAAGTCCTGTTAGCAAAAGTTTCTGACCAGTCGACTCATCGGTTATGAGTCGACTCAGATAAGGTCATGAGTCGACTCATAACTGCTCATGAGTCGACTCATCGGAGATTTCCAAATTCGTTAAGGACTCTATTTACGTGTTTTCCTGTTTGGGTGGGGCTTGGTAATTTACCACTTTGCCACCCTCGTTTGTACACCTATATAAGGGATTGTTTTAGGGTTTAAAACAATCAGAGAGAGTTTAATCAAAAGAGATTAGATTGTAATTGAGATTTGGAGAGCCTGTTCTTCAATTCTAGAGTGAGATTGTGAGAGATTGTAAATTGCATACTCATAATCTAGAGAAGGTATTTTCCTTCGCCCAAAACCTGAGTTGTTCTTGTGTTTCTTATTGCTTTCTCCTCAACCCACCTTTGATAATTCCGCAATCAAAGGTGCTCGTACGGCAACTTGTATTAGTTTCTATGCAGGGTTGCCTGAGCTACCAAAAGTCAAGTGATGTTGAAAGATACATCTTTGTGGGTGATGGTCAATCGGTAGATGTGGAAACAATTGGACATTTTAGGTTGCTATTAGGAACTGATTCTTATTGGACTTAAAAGATACTTTTGTAGTACCGTCTTTTAGACGGGATTTGGTTTCTGTTTCTGTATTGGATAAATCAGGTTATCATTGTTCATTCGGAAACAGTCAATTCAGTTTATCTTTTAATTCAAATGTTGTGAGAACCGGTTACTTGAGTATTTATGACAACCTATATTTGCTTGATATAATTGCTTCTTATAATGAATCCTTGCACGTGGAATCACGTGGTACTAAGCGTAAATTAAATAAGGAGAATTTGATGACATTATGACATAAGCGCTTGGGTCATATCTCAGAAGGTAGAGTTGAGCGTCTTGTGTCTGATGGCATTTTGGATTCCCTTGATTTTTTGGAGTTCGACGTATGTGTTGAATGTATCAAGGAAAAACAGACCAAAATTAAGAGATTAGGTGCCAAAAGATCTTCAGAAGTCTTAGAATTAATACATACAGATATTTGTGGGCCATTACCTACGGCATCTTGGAATGGCCAACAATATTTTATATCATTCATAGACGATTACTCACGTTATGGGTACATATATCTCATTCATGAGAAATCTGAGTCTCTGGACATGTTCAAAGCCTATAAAGCTGAAGTTGAGAATCAACTCAACAAAAGAATTAAATCCGTTAGATCTGATCGTGGTGGTGAGTACTATGGCAGATATTATGGTTCAGGTGAACAACGTTCAGGACCATTTACTAGATACCTAGAGGAATGCGGTATCGTCCCACAATACACCAAGCCGAGTTCACCTAGCATGAATGATGTAGTTGAAAGAAGAAACTGGACTCTTAAGGATATAATAAAAAGTATGATTGCTCATTCTTCTTTACCAGAGTCACTCTGGGGAGAAGCACTAAAGACAACAGCTTACATTCTGAATAGAGTACCAAGTAAAGCAGTTGCTAAAACACCTTATGAGCTTTGGACTGGTCAAAAGCCTAGTTTAAAGCATTTACATATTTAGGGATGTCCAGCTGAGACAAGGCCTTATAGGCTAAATAAAAAGAAATTGGACTCTAAAACAGTTAGCAGCTACTTTATTAGGTATTCTGAATGCTCTAGGGGCTATAAGTTTTATGATCCCACACTTAAGAATATTTTTGAGACAGGAACAGCAACATTCTTTGAGGATGTTGAGTTTGGGGGGAAAATAAGGTTAGAGACATTGCTTTTGAGGAGGAATTGGCTTCAGACCCAATCCATGTAGTTACTTTTGACAATATTCAGGTTCATATACCTGTTGTTGCTCAAGAAGTAAATCCGGAACCTCAAGATGATAATGTTGAACAACTCACTGTTCCAGAAGAACAAACTCAATAACCTTAAGAATCGGTGCCATTAAGGAGATCCACGAGAGAAATGAGAAATGCTATTTCGGATGATTATATTATATTTCTCTAAGAACATAAGGAAAGTAATGGAATGTTGGAAGATGATCCAATCAACTTCTCTCAGGCCATGAAAAGTTCTAACTCTTAACAGTTGATTGATGCCATGAATGAAGAGCACAAGTCTATGCAAGACAATAAGGTTTGGGAACTTGTCTCATTGCCAGAAGGTGCAAAACCAATTGGTTGTAAATAGATTTTTAAAACCAAGCGGGATACAAACGGTAATGTGGAGAGGTATAAGGCACGTCTTGTAGCTAAAGGCTTTACTCAAAAGGAAGGCTTTGATTATACAAAGACTTTCTCTCCGGTTTCATCGAAAAACTCCTTCAGAACAATCATGGTACTTGTTGCTCATTATGATCTTGAGTTACATCAGATGGATGTTAAGACTGTATTTCTCAATAGCGACATTGATGAGATGATTTATATGGTGCAACCAGAAAACTTTGTGTCAGGAGACCCAAAGAATATGGTTTGCAAATTAAGGAAATCCATCTATGGACTCAAGCAAGCTCCTCGTCAATGGTATTACAAGTTTTAACAAATAATTATCTCGTTCGGTTTTGAGATGAATATTATTGATGACTGTGTATATCACAAGTTCAGTGGGAGTAAGTTTATTTTTCTGGTTCTGTATGTTAATGACATAGTGCTTGCCACTAATGATATAGGCATGTTGCACGAAACCAAGAGATTTCTATCAAAGAATTTTGAGATAAAAGATCTTAGGGACGTATCTTTTATATTAGGAATCCAAATACATTGAGATCGTTCTGGAGGTATACTTGGATTATCACAAAAGAGCTATATTGATAAAGTACTTAAAAGGTTTGGCATGCAAGACTACAGACCAGGAGACACCATTGTTGCTAAAGGAGACAAGTTCAGTCTCAATCAATGTCCTAAAGGCAACCTTGAAATTCAGGAAATGCAGAAGATTTCTTATGCTTCGACTGTAGGAAGTCTAATGTATGCTCAGGTATGTATGCGTCCGGATATTACGTACATTGTTAGGATGTTAGGCAGATACTTAAGCAACCTTGGTATGGATCATTGGATAGCAGTCAAAAGGGTTATGAGGTATCTTCAGAAAACAAAAGATTATATGCTCACATACAGAAAATCAGAACAGTTGGAGGTCATTGGGTATTCGGACTCTGGTTTTGCTGGATGCCAAGATAGCAGAAAGTCTACATCAGGCTACATTTATATATTAGCAGGATGAGCTATATCATGGAAAAGTGTTAAACAGACACTCGTAGCTTCCTCCACTATGGTAGCAGAATTTGTAGCTTGCTATGAGGCATCCAATCAGGGAAATTTTGTCATGGGACTGCGCATTCTAGAAAATATGGAAATACCACTAAGGTTATATTGTAACAATAAATCTACAGTAATGTATTCTAATAACAACAGGAGCTCAACTAAGTCAAAATATATTGACATTAAGTTCCTAGTTGTGAAAGAAAGGGTACAGAGTGGACAAATATCCATAGAGCACATTGGGACAAACTCCATGATAGCTGATGCGGCATAAACATGTATCAAAAATGTTACAAGTGCACAACCGTGTCAAGTTATAGTATAAAAAGTTATCAATCCCACGAGGAAGGTGCTTTGTAGGAGAAAATATAAATTCAGTTTTTATGTTGTGTGCGTGACAAATAGGAGTGAACAATAAGTGTAATTGTGGAGAGATGGAGAGAACAAAAATGATTGTGTAAATGAATATATTTGAGAGTGGAAGTGATAAAAAAATAAATGTGATCAACAAGGCAAGAAGGAAAAATCAAGAAACAAATAAAAATCAAGAATGAAAAATTAAATTCAAGAAAGTAAAGATGATGGATTCAATTAAAGATATGAGTAATCTAAAATTGAATCCACTTCTTAGAAAAGGGTGATTCCTAGAGGGTTCTAGCCTAAAAGCGAATCAAAAAAAAATAAAAATGAACAAAATAAAAAACTAAACCCAAGAGGGTTCTAGCCTTAAGGTGAATAGTACAAGAAATTAAAATCTAACTACAAAATAAATTACAAAATCTAAACTACAAAATAAATTGCAAAAATTAAATGCAAGAAAATAAATCTAATCTATAAGCATGAAATAAATCTAATCTATAAGCATGAAATAAATCTAAGGCAAGAGGGTTCTAGCCTCTTGGCTATTTAACAAGAAAATAAAATCTAACTACAAGCATAGAAATAAATCTAAACTAATAAGCAATTAAAAAAGAAATAAAAGAGAAAAAGAAATACAAACCTCTAAATAATTCTTCATCTCCATCTTTATCATCCAACAAAGAGAAGAAATATTTAAAATGGTAAAAAAATTATTTTATTAATTATAACAAAAGTTATAAATTTAGAAGGTCTTCTCAATTAAGAGTGGCCCTCCTCTCCAAATGGAGTTACAAAAATTTTTACACCCCTAACCCCTCACTCTCTACCCCTATTTATAGTAAACATCAGTGAATAAGTGCCCTTGGATTGAAATCTTATCCAAAACAAGCAAATTCCAGACATAGATCTGTAACAGGACGACGGAGGTATCGATACCAGTATCAATAGGGGTATCGATGCTGGCATCGATACGGGCATCGATGCCCCCATCGATGCTGGCATCAATGTCAAGTTGTCCCTGGTTGTTGTCCGCAGATTCCTCTTGGGTTTGCTCTTGGGCTTGGGCCTTGGACAATTTCTTGGCAATTTTGGGCTTTAACACTTTATTAATTATTGAATGATTTTATTTGGCTTCATGGGCTTCATGGATTGATCATTTTCCTCTTTGAACTTTTGCTGATGTTTTTCATTAATTCGTGGGCTTTATTGAGAGAAGAGATATTAGGCTTTTATTCTTGATTAACCTATAATTAAAGATAAAAATAATTATTAGTGGTATATTTATTCATATAAAATAGATAATGAGGGTATAAAATTATAATAAAATGTGATTATCAAATACCCTCACACCTAAACTTTTGCTAGTCCTCTAGCAAAGAAAGAAAAATCCTAACTCACTTTCGCAAGAATCGCGGTTGTATTTAGCGCATAAAAAAGCCTTTAAACCCCTAGGTTACCCTAGTGGACGAGTTGTAGTCTCGTGAGGGTTTGCAGTGAATATACCCACAAAATTCGGTCATCTTGCCAAATTAAAGAAGTTAGTAAAAAACTAAATTTACTTGATAATTGAAGCTAGTTATTACTCAAGAAAATATTTTTATATATAACTCTAAGGTAAATTTCTAAGAAAATATTCTCATTATAACAATACAAAACCAAGCCAAACTTAGAAATTTAATTTAAAAGTTTTGAAAAGAACATGCTAACTCATTGTTTTAAATAATTTTCAAGTTACTTGATCTAAAATATTTTCCAAGACCATATATACAAATATTACTATATATATATAGTATTTTTATTTTTTTATTTTTTATTTTTTTAACTCTTTCTTCCTTGGTGATTTTTTCTACTTTAACGGGCTTTCTAAGTGACCATTTAACGAGTTTTGGGCCAATGGATCCCAACCCAATTGGGCTTAGGTCATTAAGTATGGAAATACTCCTTGAGCTTAATTACTCAGTCAACTTAGGCTTTATAAAATAAAATCATCTTGAATTCAAGAGTTTTTTTTGTGCCCATTTTTCACACTCTTCTTTTGCAAGGCTATTTATTATTACTATTATTATTATATATGTATATATATTCTAAAAAATATGTAAATCAAGACACTTTGAAAAATTATTTTCAACTCTAAGCTAAGCATGCAAAAATTTTATTATTTTAAATAAAAGTCCAAGTTAAGGCTTAAGTAAAGTATACTACTTTAAAAATCATTTCTTAAGAAATTTATTTAGAGTTATCATAAAAGGTGAACTTAAGTAAATAACCAACTAGGGATTAGAAAATTTCAAATTTATCAAATAAATCAATTATTACTTAACTCTATCAATTTGGCAAGTGACAATATTTTTATAATTTTTTTAAAAAGAGAAAGAAATCGAAAATGTAACTAAAAAGGTAAAATAAAGTGAAAAAAATAACTAATTCCCACCCCCACACCTAAAATTTGCATTGTCCTTAATGCAAACTTTATGATGCACAAAGTAAAGCAGATAAGAAGTGAAGTACTTACAATTGGTCGGCTGATGAAAATCTGCAATTACCTTTGGTCTTGTGGAGGATGAAATCATCAATTTATTTATTTATATATTTTTCCCTTTTTTTCTTTTTTCAATTTTTTTCTTTTTTTTTTGATTTTTTTTTACAAAATTGAACAAGAAACTCTAAAATGAGAGAAGAGTTTATTATGCTGAAATAAACAAAATAAATAATGTAGAATGAAATATTTAACATGAAGAGCTCGTGTTCTACATTGAATCCTACCTTATTGCTGAAAATTCTTCCCCGGATTTTAAACAAATTCAAAATGATATAATCAACACTAAGCTGAAATTCCAAACATATAGGGGTGTTCAATAATTCTTGTGGCAATGGAAGGTAGGTATTATTGGTGTTATGCGTTTTGAACTTAGATTCTTGATTTATGAATGTTTGTTTTCTAACAACCAATTTTTCTTTAACACTTTCCTCAACCCTAAGATTCAGCGCTAAGGTGTAAAAATTTGATTGTTGCTTATTTTCCAAAAATCTTAGTTCATTAAGAAAGAGTTTTTCAAAATTCAGTTTAAAGCAACAATTGTTTAACACAGTTTCTTTATTTTGACAAACCTGATCTGCTTCTCCTAATGTTTTCAGCTCCTCACCGAAAATTTCCTCAAAACTTGGATCTGACTCTTCTTCTTCTTCCGCTGGTCTTTCCTGAATTGAATTATCAGAAGGAGAATGAATTAGAACAAGAATTTGGCTTAATGGTGTTCTTTCCTGATTATCAACCTGTTTTCCTGGCTATAGTGCATTCATTTGAGTGTCCTTAGGATTGACCACGGGTTGACTCAGAATTTCTCCTTCCTCTCCTTCACTTATGGCACTAGCTAGTTGATCAATGTGGGTTTCTAATCTAGCTATGGCTTGAGTGTTAGAGTTAAGTATGAGTTCGGTTGATTGCATAAAGGAGTTCATCGTGTAGGATGTTTGAGTTAACATATCTGTGGCTAGTATTGAGACTTTAATTATGATTTCAAAACCTTTTTCCAAAATATTAAGACGTTCATCATGATCTGTATCAAGAGGAGTGTGAGTTATAACTTGATGATGAGGAGACTGATTTTGATATGACAGACTGGGTTGTTGAAATTGTGGATGAGAATTGAAAGGAACTGTATTTCCCCTAAAAAAATGTTAGGTCGAAGAGGGAGTGAAGTTTTGAGTTCCTGAGTGGTTTCCCTGATTCCATGCAATATTTGTGTAACTTGGATAACCTGGGTTGTGGGTTGGAAAAAATAGATCATTCACCAAATACTGAGATGGGCTCTCTACAAACTCCCGAGCTTTATTGGGGATTTCAATCCTATTGGGATAACATAAATTTTGAAAAACATGTGGATTAGCCATTTGTTCAAAACGAATTTGTCGATGTGTATTGTCCCTAATCCACATTTTGCATGCACCAAAAACAATTTCTTTTTATACTTTTTTTAAAGAAAAAATAAAAGTTAGTTTTTTCTTTTTCTTTTTTTTGAAGGAAAAGGAAAAACAAATAAAAAAACAATCACTTTTCAATCATGCTAACTCTAGGGTTAAGCCTAACTCAGCTAGACCAGCTCCTAACCAAAAATTCCTTAAGTGAAAAGATAAAAGTTTTAATTGGTTAGTTAGTTAGGTAAGGATAGGAACAAAGATTGATCAGAGATCGATTTAAGTACCTCGTTCCTTGTAGAGGGCTTTACGCAACCTTTAAACATTGCCTTAGATACCAACTAATCCAAGAAAACTTAAACCGGTTCACCTAAAGATTCTTTGTTCCTTATTGAGCTCGATTCCTTATGGCCAACGTCTAATGAGTTTTATTAGGTTTGGGTTATGTTATGAGGAATTTGTGATTTTTGGGCTAAGGAAAGGGTGATGAAATCTCTCACCGTATCTTGATTATAGGGTTTTGCCATTAAAAATATTTTCAAGTGTGTGCCAAACCAAGATGCTCAAATCACTTTGATTAATTTCTACTAACTATATGAAATGCAACCCTAGGAATTAAAAGCGACTGAAAAGGATGGTAAAAAGAAAATCTTTTTTTAGGGTTAACAATCAGGCAAATGAGAAGGGAGAAAATTGTTTGGATTTATTATCTTGTTAGTCAATGTTAAAGTGGAGGGTGAATTTTATTATGGTCAACGAAAATAAAATCTTTTTTTTAGATCCTAATTGTCACTAATTGTGAGAAACTAGCTAAAGATGTGGAATTAAAAATATTAGGAAGGAGACTTACCACAAGCGAATCTCCAAATCCTTAATCTCCAATCCTTGATCTTTAATCTCTAAGTAGTTCTTTCACAAGAAACACACAAGTTAAATAACCAAAATAATTAAAACCAACTTAAGCACCCTCCCCGGCAACGCCGCCAAAAACTTGATGCGGCATAAACATGTATCAAAAATATTGCAAGTGCACAATCGTGTTAAGTTATAGTATAAAAAGTTATCAATCCTACGAGGAAGGTGTTTTGTAGGAGAAAATATAAATTCGGTTCTTATGTTGTGTGCGTGACAAATAGGAGTGAAGAATAAGTGTGATTGTGGAGAGATGGAGAGAATGAAAATGATTGTGTAAATGAATATATTTGAGAGTAGAAGTGATAAAAAAATAAATGTGATCAACAAGGCAAGAAGGAAAAATCAAGAAACAAATAAAAATCAAGAATAAAAAATAAAATTCAAGAAAGTAAAGATGATGGATTCAATTAAAGATATAAGTAATTTAAAATTGAATCCACTTCTTAGAAAAGGGTGATTCCCTAGAGAGTTCTAGCCTAAAGGCGAATCAAAAAAAATAAAAATGAACAAAATAAAAAACTAAACCCAAGATGGTTCTAGCCTCAAGGTGAATAGTGTAAGAAATTAAAATCTAACTATAAAATAAATTGTAAAATCTAAACTACAAAATAAATTGTAAGAATTAAATGCAAGAAAATAAATCTAATCTATAAGCATGAAATAAATCTAAGACAAGAGGGTTCTAGCATCTTGGCTATCTAACAAGAAAATAAAATCTAACTACAAGCATAGAAATAAATCTAAACTAATAAGCAATAAAAAAAGAAATAAAAGAGAAAAAGAAATAAAAACCTCTAAATAATTCTTCATCTCCATCTTCATCATCCAACAAAGAGAATAAATATTTAAAGTGGTGAAAAAATTATTTTATTAATTGTAACAAAAGTTATAAATTTGGAAGGCCTTCTCAATTAAGAGTGACCCTCCTCTCCAAATGGAGTTACAAAATTTTTTACACCCCTAACCCCTTATCTCTATCCCTATTTATAGTAAACATCAGTGAATGAGAGCCATTGGATTAAAATCTTATCCAAAACAAGCAAATTTTAGCCATAGATCTGTAACAGAATGACGGAGGTATCGATACAAGCATCGATAGGGGTATCGATGCTGGCATCGATACGGGCATCGATGCTGGCATCGATGTCAAGTTGTCCCTAGTTGTTGTCCGCAGATTCCTCTTGGGTTTGCTCTTGGGCTTGGGCCTTGGACAATTTCTTGGCAATTTTGGGCTTTAACACTTCATTAATTATTGAATGATTTTATTTGGCTTCATGGGCTTCATGGCTTGATCATTTTCCTCTTTGAACTTTTGCTGATTTTTTTTATTAATTCGTGGGCTTTATTGAGGGAAGAGATATTGGGCTCTTATTCTTGATTAACCTGTAATTAAAGATAAAAACAAGTATTAGTGGTATATTTGATCATATAAAATAGATAACGAGGGTATAAAATTGTAATAAATTGTGATTATCAATAGCTGATCCTCTTACTAAAGGATTACCACCTAAAGTCTTTCATGAGTATACTGTTCATATGGGTGTGGTATTATTTGAGGATATCATGATTTAGTGGGAGTTTGTAATTGTGGTGCTTTATGTTAGGTTGTATTTTCTGATCAGAATAAAGTTTTTCAGTTCATACTCTCTGGTACATAATGTTGAGGTTGACCTTACTAAAGTTTAAAGTAGGACCAGTTGAAAATAGACATGTATTGATCACATTGCATGTAATTTTCATGCTGCACATCCATGATTGATCTATGTCGTTTGATTATATTGGTATATGTGACCATGATGGGTTGAGTCACGATAAATGTGACGAAGACCGCTTTGATCCTATATTGATATTGTCAATGGACGAGATTGTTCGGAAATACCCTTATTTGTGATAGCAATTTTTTGAGCTCATAAGGTTATACACACTATAAGGAAACATATGGTGTCTAAGTGGGAGATTGTTGGATTTAAATCTAATTAAATCTATTTGTGGGCACATGTTATATCATTGTGTGTTGCTATCTTTCAGTTGACACGCATAATGTGATCAATCAGGTAATTGGGTCAATGAGTATTTAATATGTCATGGGCTAAATGTACGAATACCAGGTTGTAATTATAATTTGATGAGGGGCCAAATTATAAAAGTACAACAACTATAAATAAGGGGTTGTTATCCCTAATCTAGGGTTACATTCTCTATTCTCTTAATCCCCATCTAAAGAAATTCTAAATGAGAGACCCTCAAGATTAGAAGATCAAACCCTAATTCAGATCCATGCAAATCCAAACAATGGATTCAGGTATAAGCTTCCGCTCTCATTGTTGTTGTTTATTCTCTTTGAATTAATCATGGTTTTATAGATTAGATCTCAGATATTCAAATCTAACAATTGAATCCCGCGTCTCTTGGAAGAGAACAAAAGGGAAGAAGGATGTACTTGTTAATTTGGACAAAATTAGATTTATTGTACGATGCCAGTCTTGATCCACACATGGCAAAGTCTACAAACTAGCCACAGAGGGGCATTTTTGTGTGTTTCTATTAATTTTTCTTATTTTTGGTGAACTACCCACACACAAAACTATTTTAATTTTTTTAATCTAAATGAAACAATATTATCTTTTAAGTGAAATATCTTCATGACGCATCCATCTGTAATCTCTAATTTGTCTTGTTTCATGAACGCATATTGGTTCCCATAGATGACGCTAGAGTATGTCGTATTCTATAGTTCGAACAAATTTCTACTTTTGGTCATAAATCAGCAAATGAGTAGAACCTGAATCTTTCGCATCAAATCTACTCTTACTGTGGAAATTGAACGAGTACTTCTGCTAAAAGCAAGGTAATTTCTACATCTTTCCCTATAGTCAGATTTTATTAGTCCCTAGTGCCAAAGAAATACTCGTTTGAAATCAAGTTATTTGCTAATGTTGTTCGTATCAGATAAG
>BQKN01005936.1:0-11858 GCA_022839385.1 Asparagus kiusianus | reverse complement strand
ATATATGTATATAATATCATAATAAGTATTCACTTTTCAATTAAGTAAGCGAGGTCGGACGAGAGAGTTAAGGTGAAAATACCATGCGGGTCACCCTAAGGTGACCCGCGCACGTGCAGGTCACCCTAATGTGACCTGGATGAAAAAGTTCTTTTTTCAATAAGACTCGCATCGAATCTGGAAAAGCTCAAAAGACAAAAGTTATAGGTCTCCTTATCAGCTTCCCAACAAATCTTAAATAACATCATTCTGAAGTCGGATGAGAGAGTTAAGACCAAAATATCATATGGATCACCCTAATGTGACCCACACAGGGCCGGGTCACCCTAAGGTGACATGCACATCCGCAGGTCATGTTGAACAGACTTGCATCCTGGTTCCCAAAAATACGTATTTTGATGTTTTCTCAGGATTTATTCATTCTAGGGCCTCCTAACTGCTTAGATATCATCCCTAAACATGGTTAGGCTGTTATTAATTGAAGATGAGGCCAATCACTTGTTCTTATCCAAAAACACCGCAACTGAAGTCTATAAATACAAGCCTAGGGCCCTATACACAGAGGATCTGAAATTCTATCAAAGGGGGCAAGGTGATGTCGGTTTGGAGAGTGCAATAGCATGAATTTTAGAGGAGAGCTAGCAGATCTTGGTGAATTCCAACATAAAGAGGGAATTGTTCGAAAGATCTGAGGTCTTTGCCAGCATACCTTGAGATCAAACTTGGTTTTGATCTCGAGAAGAGTAGTAATCTTGCTTGGTCGAGATTATTTACTTCTGCGATTGTTTCTTTTGTGAAGCAAGAGTATTGATCTTTTATTCCAATCAACCACATCTGATCCACAGTGGTCCATGGATAAACCCCAACACATGTAAAGATCTCATGCTAACAGCAAGTGATAAACATTTGTTGTGTGTTGTTTGAAGAGAGAGTTGTAATTTTTATTTTCATTGTGTAAGGAATCTTATGAAAAGTCTTTCCTTTCAAACTTGTTGTAATGATCAAAGTTGTAATAAGTTTAGCAATGAATAAACCAACTTTCACTCCAAACATGCTGCCAACAAAAGTGGGAACCAACAGCCTCTCTGCTGAGGCTACCGTGTCACAACCAAGGATCGAGATCCCGGTTGATGTAGAGGTTGAGTACGAGTTTGACCAGGCCAAGTTTGAGGAATACCTCTCCTTATCCTCGTCAAGATCTTCTTCGTCCTGCAAGTACAGGAAGTTATTGGTATCAAAGAAGGCTCAGGATAATTCTCGCCTAATTGTTGCTGATGCTTCTGTTGGACCCTAAGGTCGCTATGAAAGAACCCTAGAGGGGGGGGGGGGTTGAATAGGGTTTATGCTAATCTAATCTGATTTAAATACCAATTAAAACTTACTAACAAATATCCTAGCAAATATGATATGTAACAAGATAACTATGCAAGGATATGAAACTAACACAAGGGTAAAACAAGATATATACAATATAGTGGATAAAATAAACAATGAGAGAGTGACAATAAAGATGTTCACAAATATAAGTGCGCCAAGCCAAACTCAAAGCAATATGATCACGGAGTTAGGACCTCCCGTCCTACGTCTCCGCTCCCCACTCCCGGGGAGAATTCCACTATCACACCGGGTTTTCAACGATCACCCGAAAATGTTTACACCATACAATATCGGTTTTCAACGCTCACCGATCAACGTTCACAATCACAATGTAACTACACTAACTACCACCTCAAGTATTGGTCCTCACGTATCGACTCCCTCAAGTGCTCAGAATTATCACCTCTCACTAGGCCACTGACGCTACTCCTATCGGTATCGACTCCGTACTCACCACACACTCCTCTTGGTGTACTAGTGTATTACAAAGTGTTCCTCACAATTAAGGTTCACAAATACAAATGAATTTGTTCTCTACAAAGGATGAGAACATAATGTAAGCTCAAACTCTAAGTCACACAATCCCACAACCCAAATTATACTAAGTATGAAAATACAATAAGCTCAATGGTTGTGTGTGTACAAAGAGATAAATAAAATTAACTAAACTCAATATAAACACTAGCTTAATAAAATGATAATCAAACAATAAAATGTAAAGCTAGATTGATTTTAGAAAACTTCTCCAATAAATGACAAGAGTGAGAGAGAGATGATTTAAAGCTCAAACACCAAAGATTATCTCCTCAAGCCCTTATGAAATTATCTTCACAAACGAAACTCTTAAACAAGGCTTAAACACCTTTAAACAAACTCAAAACAAACTTTAAACCCTTGTTAAACTCTCTTAAAACATTCTCTTAGTTAAACTGAAAAATGAGAGCAAAGGGGGTTTATATAGCCACCCAAAACCTCAGACAAAAACCCCAAAGGAAAAGACCAAAAAGCCTAAGAATCAAAAATCTGATTTTGTACAAATATAGCCATTACAGTATTATGGGTCGACTCGTCGCTGTTTATGAGTCGACTCATAACTAGCTGTTACAGGCTAAAAACAACGTATGGGTCGACTCATAAAATTCATGAGTCGACTCATCATGCATGGGTTGACTCATGAAGTTATGGGTCGACTCAGCAGAAACAAAACACACTTTTCAGCACAGTTTGTGAGTCGACTTATGACAGGCATGAGTCGACTCAACCTGTCTGGGTCGACTCATGATGTTTATGAGTCAACTCATTAGAAACAAAATGTAAACTACACAACAGTTTATGAGTCGACTCAACACTGTTCATGAGTCGACTCAAGACATGCACACAGTCTGTTTTAAACAGAAATCTGATTTTCAAACCTCTTTTGAAAATAGCAAATAAAATCAAAAAAATATAAAACTTTGGAAAATGATTGTAGGAATAAACGTGCTACAAAAACTGGTTTTCAAAAAGGACTTTCCAAATGTAAAATATCATCATTTTGTAAGGAGGTCCAAAACATAGAAATGTAAACAAATAAATTTTGATATTTTGCCTAAACCATATTTTAAAACTTTACAAAATGATTTTATAGACATAAAGAAAGATGTAAACTATTGTTATGAAGTCTGTAAATAATGAATGTAGTATTTTATCAAAATACACATATAATGCACTAAAACATGATTTCATTGAACCAAATAAAATTGATATGGATGAAATCATATATATGCATATAAGTATAAAACAAAAATATGTTTTCTAATTATATTAAATTGTTTCATATTAAAACTTAAAAACTATCAAACCAAAACATATATGTATATATATAACTATATATATACAAAACCAAAACGTGTATGTGTGTATATGATTGAGCTTAAAGTACTAACACACATAATATAAACTCCTAAACTAAATTACCCAAGCTTGATAAAGGTCTTCAATGAGCTTAACTTGGTACACTTGCGGATGAAGCTTGAACTTGGATCTTCAACTTGAATTTGCATAGCTTCACTCCACTATTCCGCCAACCTCCATTTGATATGATCGTGAATGCACAATTCCATCCATCCTCCAACTTGTTGTTTGTCTACAATAAATGAAAAACCCATAGACACTAGACAAACAACGTTAGTGGTAAATTATTTGTTAAACGTCATCAAAACAAGAAGGCCAACAACTTCCCCTCGCAACGCTATTCCGGCATCCAAGGAAGCCAAGATTTTAGATCATAATGACTCCTATTCAGTCCCGGAATTATTTAACGAAGGAGCGTCAATTTTGACAAAGAGGGCTCATCAGAGGCAACACTAACACCTCACATGTCAGCTTGCCAAGGCCTTGGAACCGGTTGATGGGATCCATTATCATGCGGATTTGAAGTTCAGCGGGTGCCAAGCGCCTCAACAGCAAGCAAATGGCCGCTCCTCCAAGCCATCGGCCAACGAATGGATCCGTATCAAAAGGACTCATTCAACTCTAGAGGAGTGTATCCAAAAGTGTCGCGTGTGTGTCTTAGCACGAAAGGTGAAAGACACGAAAGAGGAAAAGGTGACCATGAAACCACCAAAACCACACTAAAAATGGAGGCTGAAATCCAAAACAGGGACTCGGACAGCCGTCGAGACACCTAAAATTTGCAAGCCAGCCAAGCGTGGCTCGGCTAGGGCCAAGCTAGCCAATGGTGGCTCGGCCAAGGCCGATCCAGCAAAGGGTGGCTCGGATAAGGTCGAGCTACCTCAAGCTGGCTCGCGTCATAGTCGAGCCAGTTCAGCCTAGTCGACACTTGCCTCGCCTCCCACGGTCATTTCTGAGTGCCCGTCTGCTTCCATTCCTGTTCAAGTTAATCTAGTACCTTTGGTGAAGTCTTACGAAAGCGTGGATCTTTCCTGATTTAAGATGAAGATCACGGATCGCTTTGGTCCTTTGTACGGGGATCGAGGCAAACTTCTGATCAAAGAACACTTGGGTCCGGTGGATGAATCCCAAGTGGCTATTCAAGCTGGTGGTCGGACACACACTCCCTTCAAGTCAAAGCCATCCCATGAAAGAAAAATTCTGATAACCGCCGGATTGGGGTTATGTGTCAAAGTCTAAGAGCCCATCGAGATCTCATATTCTTATAAGCGTGGTTCTAAATGTGTGACTCCTGAGAATGCTAATAAGGCATCACATCCTCAGAAGATGTCTCCGTTACACAAAAACGTTAAACCTGGGGATTCAAACCAACCACCGATAGGTTGCTCAAACCATAACGCCGATGAGTTGTATTATCAGGCTAGGGGTACCAAGAATCTTGAAAAAAAAGTATCTCAGAATCAGACTCTTACTGTCCTTACGAGAGGTTAATCAAGATAGTACTATCAGAGTGTAGCTGTCCCAAGACCGCTCCACGGAGGGTCTCGGTATTCGAAAGAATCTCCACCGAAGCGTCCAAATCTAAATCAAGATGCTTCTACAAGAAGAAATCTGTCGGTCAAGATGAAGAGCTTCCATAAGTTACCATAAATGTGGCTGATAAAGCAAAATCAATAAGGCGTTACAGCCCTGACTCTTTCTCAGAGGCATCTCAGCGCATCGCTAAGTTACGGTCAGGAACTAGATGACCTAGACCAGATAGAAGACACTCCTCGAAGGATGAAATATTAAACACCAACTCCACGGTCGTTTTCAATAATACAGTCTCCAGCACAGGACAATCTCGTGAGGCATTTATGATCAACGCTGAACAAATGGCCAAAATCATCAAAGATGCTCTGGCCAAGCAGAAAGATAATTTCAAATTAGAAATGGAAATGACTATGCAACGGATAAGGGAATTGCATAATCAACAGATTCAAGCCTTATCGAATCAGATTGGTGAATCTAGCCATCACAACGCTACTAATCAAGTAGATAGTTATTCAAAAGTGAAAGAGAATCTCAACGCTGATACCCCTTATATTGACCAAAATGCTGGGGGAGGTCCCACCGAGGATCACAACGCTAGGAGTGGTCCACTTGTTCCTCCTCGAAATTGCCTGAAGGAAAATATAGGCGAGGATTAGAAAATGAAAGACTTGGAGAGCAAAATCAACGCATTGATGTCCGCTCAAGGGGTAAAGAAGACTGGTATTCCATGTCCTTACCCAAGGGAGTGGGAGTCAATCCCGTATCCAGTGAAATTCAATCTAATTAACTTTATGCCGTTCAACGGAAAGGGTTCACCCACTCAACACCTAATTTACTTCAAGTCCCACCTAGGTGTGATCTCCAGCAATGAACCTTTTATGGTCCGGTCATTCGTTGGCACCCTTCGTGAGGCCGCCTTCGATTGGTACCGTCGTCTCAAGTTAGGAAGTATCAACAGTTAGAACGATATGGAAAACTCATTCCTCAACAACTTCTTTGACGATGACACCAAAGTGTTGATTAGAGCCCTTTTGGACGAGAAGCAAAAGGATGGGGACTCAGTTGATAGCTTTGTTAAACACTTCCGCAACAAGACAATGAATTAAATGGATCCTATCACAGAGGAATTCATCTTACAGATATACCAAAACAATCTCTCTATTGATGTACTGGAAGCCCTGGAGGTCGTGCTATCCACAACATGAAAGAATTAAAATTACATAGGGGAACAGGCCGAACGCTTTCTCAAAAGAAAAAAAATCTTGAAAGAGGCCATCCGACAACTAACCCTCCAAACTCAAAATTTTCTTCTTGTAGTAAGAGAAAGGCACCTATAGCGGCCATTGACGCTAATCAGACGTCACAACAGCAACCTCAGAAGCAGCGAAGGACTCCAGATCCGAGACTCCAGAAAGAGTACTCCTTCAAGGATGAAGAGGTTCCAGCTATCTTCAAATATCTCCTTGAAAACAACAAAATCAAGCTGCCACCTATTACAAATTAGGAGGAAGCCAACAACACCTCGGGTCCCTGTATGTACTACAAGAGGATCCTTCATCCCACCAAGGCTTGCTTCTCTCTCAAAAACAATATTCAAGCATTGGTTAACGTCGGTATCATGATGATAAAATAAGCCAAATATGAATGAAATCCTCCAAACGAAATCCTCCAATAGGTATATGAGGTTAAACTGCTCCCTGACACTCTAACGGATATACGAGTATAAACTGTCTCCCCAACCTCTAACTAACATATGAGGCTAAACTATTCCCTACATTTGATAATAAGTTCCTAGAGAATATTACACATAATATTCTTTAGGATAACCCAGCAACCTCCGACAGGGGTTAAACTGCTTCCCTTATTTTTAACAACGGAAAGTTCTTGGAGAATAAGACTCTTAATATTCTTAAGGATAGGATAACATGACAATGTGGCTGAATACAATTGGATTCAGGTTCGTTAAAGAGCTGGGGGTGGAATACCTCGGGGCTATTTAATCATCGGAATAATTTATTCTTAATCATGATTGAGAACCTTCCACTATGGATATTTAATCATTTCCAAGTTGATTAAAACCCTCCCACTATGTCTTTCTAAGCACTCTTTCGTTGAGATAAAATTTAATGACCTCATTCGGTCAATCTTCCCTCATGAAACTCTCACGATGTAACTGTGGAGTACTTGATGATTCACGATCCTCCACTACAAAGTCCATCACTGATCAAATTAATTGACAGTGAGTCCACCAAAAATTTTTCGGCTGAGTCTATTCAAACTCCCACTGTGTTTGTGCATTTAACAATCTCAATGTTAAAATCTCAACACAATGTTCAAAAATTCAAGCTGCTGATCCATGGCAATCACCCCACTGAGTGATTTATACGGGTCAACATTCCCAGTGTTATTTGTATCTTTACTCCCACTATTTTTGGTCAAACCTTCCTATAGTTAAGACCAAAGCTAAAATCCCCTTTTGATTCTTTTCATGAATAAGATGTCCACTTTTAAATCGAGTGATCAAACCTTCCTAAAGTTAGGGTCGTCTCAAACCTCCTACTTGATCAAACCTTCCTATAGTAAGGGTCAAAACTAGAGTTCCCTCTCGATAAACGAGAAATCCACCTTTAGATTGGGTAATCAAACCTTCCAACAGTTAGGGTTATCTGAAGCTTTCTCGAAGTGGAGATCCCACTTTGAGTTTCTTTTGTACCTAGAGATAGAATATAAAATTTTTCTCTCAAGCATCGGGTTCGTCTTTGCCCCAAGAGAAGACACCACCTTCCAACACCAAAATCTATGCCTTATACGTACGGGGAATTTTATCTCGAATCCTAAGTAGGAATAAGTCAACGCCTAACACGAGTTGTCGGTTAGTCCTTTACCATAAACAGGACAAAAGCCCACGTATTCGATATCGTGGCAGACCATTATTAATAACGCTAAAATCCGTACCTTACACACATAGAGAAATTTATCCCAAATCCTAAGTAGGGATAAGTCAACACCTAACACGCGTTGTCGGTTAGTCCTTTACCATAAACAAGATAAAAGCCTACGTATACGATATCGTGGTAGGTCATTATTAATAACGTCATAATCAATGCCTTACACACATGGAGAATTTTATCTTGAATCCTAAGTAGGGACAAGCCAACGCCTAACATGCATTACTAGTTAGTCCTTTACCGTAAACAGGACAAAAGCCCACGTATTCGTCATCATGGCAGTCCGTTATTAATAATGTCATAATCCATACCTTATACGTATGAAGAATTTTATCACGAATTCTAAGTAGGGATAAGTCAACACCTAACACACATTGCTGGTTAGTCTTTTACCGTAAAAAGGACAAAAGCTTACGTATTCAACATCATGGTAGGCCGTTATTAATAACGCCAAAATTCATGCCTTACACAAACAGGGAATTTTATCTCAAATCCTAAGTAGAGATAAGTTAACTTCTAACACGCGTTGCCGGTTAACCTTTCTTCGTGAAAAGAATGCCAATATTCACGTCTGGGGGATGTTATCTTAATCCCTGAATAGAGATAAGTCTACACCTAACACGCGCTAGTCTTTCCCCATAAAAAAGACGAAGCCTATGTATTCAATATCATAGCACAAAGTCTGAGAGATTTTATTCTCGTAGCACAACGTCACATGTGAAACGGATTTAGATAATTCATATGCAGGCCCGATTTAAATAGAAATCAGTAAAGGCATATCAAATCCGTTGATGGTTGAGGGTTTGCCAAAACTCCTAAAGTCTACGCCTAACATGCGTTGGTGGGTAGTCTATTCCCACGATAAATGACGAAGTCTATGTATTCGATATCATAGCATTAAGTCTAAGAGAGTTTATCCTTTTAGCATAACATCACCTGTGGAACAGATTTAAATAATCAGCATGCTAGCCCGACTCAAATGGTAGTCGGTAAAGGCCCGTAAAACCCATTTATGGCTGAGGGTTTGCCAAAAATCCTATAAGTATTATGGTTATTTATTCTAAACAGAATGAGTAATTGTAATAGGGTACAAAAGTTACTGATGCACTAACTTCACTAGTCGGTCTTGTGACTTGAACACCCGGGAGAATATCAATTCCAGCCGAAGTTTCCACGAAGGACCTTAGACGCATTCACAGTGGTAGCCGTATTGGCTCCAATAGCTGGTCCTATAACCAAAACTCCCCTATTGTTAAGTAAATAACTACTGGTACGTAAGGGTAAGATCCATACATGCAGATGAATTAGCATTAACGGTTGGTCCTATAACCTTTACACTTAGGCCTGCCACATGTTACAACACCGGTCAAGCTTAGGTTGTATAGTCTCTAGTTAACGTATGAGTATAAACTGTATTCATGTCGGTCAACATATTATGATGAATGTCAGGCAGCGGTCAACGCGTTATGATGAAGGTCAAACGCCGATGAACACGTTACAACGAAGGTCAAACACCGGTCCACGTGTTACAATGAAGGTCAACGCAGGTCAACCCATTGCCATGAAGGTCAGCACAAACCAACGTATTTATAATGTCACCAAAACAAGGCTCAAATCAATTCCAGGTAAAAGGATAATCCCCAGGGATCTCAACCGCAAATCAAATATAAACTCTCAACGAAGATAATCAGTTCAACGTTGATTCAACGACACGAGCTAATTCAGATATCAACATGCTAATCTTAGTTTAAAATTTCAACAACGGTCAGACGATAAACACAGCACAGAAAGAATTTTAGCTATTCGACAAAATACTAAATAGACTGAAAGCTAAAGAAGTCGACGAATTGAAGGTTGGGCGTATCATATCCAAAATATTCCAGACTCCTTAATAAAAGAATGTGCTTGAAATACTTTGGAGGGGGTATCTATAGATGTCAAAAATTACCTATAAGCGCATGTAGTTCGAAATAGAGAGAAGGCGATGAACGCTATTATCCGAGTCAGAGAGGATTATCCAAGTCAAAGATGATCATCTGATGCTGTAAAAAGAAGTGAAGAAATGCACGTGAAATGTTAAAATATGTGAAATAACAAAGCAAATACAATCAGGAGGGCTCAAGGCGGCTTGCACACATGCGGGTCACTCTAGAGTGACCCGCACAAAGAAATGAAAATTTGACCATGATGGGATTTGAATCCAAAAAATCTCAAAAGATAAAGGTTGTAAGCCTCCCTGCCAGATTTTTAACGCATCTTGAATCACTTTATTCCAAGGTTGGACGAGAGAGTTAAGGAGATTATACCATGCGGGTCACCCTAAGGTCACCCGCGCACGTGCGGGTCACCCTAATATGACCCGGACAAAAAGTTCTTTTTTCAATGTGACACGCATCGAATCTGGAAAATCACAAAAGACAAAAATTGTAGGTCTCCTTATCAGCTTTCCAACACATCTTGAATCACCTCATTCTAAAGTCGAACGAGAGAGTTAAGACCAAAATATCATGCAACTCACCTTAATATGACCCGCATAGGGCCGGGTCACCCTAAGGTGACCCGCACAGGGCCGGGTCATGTTGAACAGATTCGCACCCTGGTTCCCGAAAACGTATATTTCAATGTTTTCTCAGGATTTGTTCGTTTCATAGCCTCCCAACTACTTGGATATCATCCCTAAACGTGGTTAGCTGTTATTAACTAAAGATGAGGCTAAATTACTTGTTCTTATCCAAAAACACTGCAACTTAAGTCTATAAATATAAGCCTAGGGCCCTATACGTAGATGATATGAAATCCTATCAAAGGGAGCGAGGTGTTGTTGGTTTGGAGAGTGTAATAGCACGAATTTCAGAGGAGGGCGAGCAGATCTTGGTGAATTTCAGCATAAAAGGGAGTTGTTCAAAAGATCTGAGGTTCGTGCTAGCATACCTTGAGATCAAACTTGGTTTTGATCTCGAGAAGAGTAGTAATCTCGCTTGGTCAAGATTATTTACTTCTATGATTGTTTCATTTATGAAGCTAGAGCATTGATATTTTATTCCGATCAACTGGATCTGATCCGCGATGGTCCACAGATAAACCCTGACACAGACAAAAATCCCACACAAACAACATGAGATAAACATCTGTTGTGTGTTTTTTGAAGAGAGAGTTGTAATTTTCATTTTCGTCGTGTAAGAAATCTTATAAAAAGTCTTTCCTTTCAAACTTGTTATAATGATCGAAGTTGTAATATGTTTAGCAATGAATAAACAAACTTTCACCCCAAACACCCCTTACATTCCTAAAGTGATCATATACAAATTATCATCGTATATAAACATATTAGTAAAGGTGCACGCCTAAAATACCACCAAGATAACACATTTACAATGATTAGTATGCAAAAAAAGAAGGAAAATTCAGGCTCATCACAAATTCTCTTAGTTAAAGGAAACAAAACTATTAGGTTTAATTCCATTTCTAATTAGACCCCTAACTTTTGGGGAAAAAAGAGCTCGGATCTAAATCAAACCATGATAAGATCATAAATCGCGCATAAAAAGCTCTAGAAATGAAAAAATTTAAGGAAAAAGATGAAGATCACTTTCTCATTCCCTTGTTTACCTCCCTAATCCCTAAATCAATCGTGATTCAAGTAAGAATGAAAAAGACATTTTTACAGATACAAAGGGGAAGATATTATAGAGATTGGAAATGAAAGGAGCTGAGGTACCTAAGAGTCAAACAGAGAGTGATGGCATCGAAGTTGGCTTGTGGAGAGGGAAGGGAAGGGGCTCGATGGCGAGATCAGCAGATCGACGATGAGATCAGCAGATAGACAGCGAGAGTGATGGCGACGAGACCAGGAGGAGAAAGAACGAGATTTTGCGACTTGACGGTGGTGGGCTTAATACTAGAGGAGGAGGAGCTTAATGACAGAGGGCTTGGTGGGGTTGGCTCGCAGAGTTGATCAATGGAGTTGGATGGCAGAGTTGGCTTGCGGATCAAGAGCAGGATAGCTGGAGAGGGAGAGAGTTGGTCGGCGGAGTTAGGGTCACCCGAGAGAGAGAGAGAGAGAGAGAGAGAGAGAGAGAGAGAGAGAGAGAGAGAGAGGAGGGGGGA
>BQKN01005935.1:0-10175 GCA_022839385.1 Asparagus kiusianus | reverse complement strand
TATAGAGAATATATTTGTGGGGGCCCCAATAAAATGGGGGCCCTAGGCATATGCCTTCAGCCGGCCTTGCCTTTATGACTTATTGCAGTTTCTCTGTGACGTGGTCTTACTACAGCATATATTACAAGTCCTTGATATAATATTTAACCTAAAGGGGAAGATACTGTCACACAATTATCAGTTAATCACTAGTACAAAACAGGACAGTCTAAGCGGTTGGAACCATTTAGGAAAATACAGTCTCAAACGATTACAACCGTTTAGACGCAAAAAAATTCATTTAGGCTGAAGCCGTTGGGGATGAGTCTACCCCAACGGTCGTCCAAACGGTTACACCTGTTTGGACAAAGTCTCAAATGGTTGTAACCGTTTGGTACTTTAATAAATTTCCAAACGGTTTCAACCATTTGGCCAGAAACTTGTCCAAACGGTTGAAACCGTTTGGACAAAAATTTGGCCAAACTGTTAAAACCGTTTGGGTCGACAATTGGCCAAACGGCTTTAACCATTTAGCCTCTTTAGTGTCAAAACGGTTTCAACCGTTTGGATTGTTTATTTTAATATTTTTTAATTTTGGCTATTTTATTTATCTACCTATTTACATTTAATATACACATCTCACACAATGATTACTTAATATCTCACAATGAAATAAAAAACATATACATACATAAAAATATCTTAAACAGTGCTAAATATCCAATATTATATATACATACACAATTATTACTCAATATATAATATTAGAGACAAAACATATACATACACAATGATTACTCAATATCTCACAATAAAAAGCATCCAATATTATATATTTGTCTCTAATATCCAAAGTGTCTCAAATGTCCAAAATAAGATTAGGAGTGGCCTAATCCATCAAGTCAAGGAACAGAATAAATTCCTCGAAGAATGTCCTCCTGGGACAAGCCCGAACGCCTCAAGTCTACAAATATCCTAACAAGGTTCTCCTATGATAAACCATGAGCACTGAAAGTAGAAGTGTTAGTAGTCGAAGCAGGACGAGCAGAATGTGGTATATCGGTAGCGGGCTGAGGAATTAGAGCAAGACGAGTAAAAGATGGTGGATCATTAGGAGTTGGAGCAGGATGAGTGCCCTGAGAATTAACCTATAAAGTAATAGCAATGTATGAGTGTATACATGTCTGAGTATTAAGTCTATGTGTATGTTTACGTGTGTACAAGTTTTAGATGTATGTATATTTGTGTATGCCAATGTACATGTGTATGCAAGAGTGTGTACATTAGCATATGTACCATATTGTTATTAATCCAATACATCTGAGACCTAAGCTCCTCCCTGAGACTGTTCATCTCAGCTACCTGAGCTCTAAGATCAGCAACCTCGTGATGTAGTTCCTGATTAGAAGTGCTGATTTTCGGTATGGAGGACGCCCTCAAATAAGGCCGAGGGGCACCAATGCCCATGGCCCTTTCATAACCACCGTGATGCCCTCCATGCAGGGAATCTAACATCTGGGTGAAAGAAAGTGCATCGTCCTCCGTGGTTGAATCTGTTGAGCACTACGGAAGCCAAACAACCAAACCAATATGGTACGAGAAATCAAATCAAACGAACGTCAAGAGAAGGCCAAATGAACCAAATTAATACCACAAACATAAACAACCAATTTTAACATGGTTCGGCAAGCTGCCTACGTCCACGGGGCAAGAAGATGATAGAGTTTTTCACTAATAGAGAAGAAGAGTACAAACTGAGATTACAAATCACTCAAACTCACCAATTAATCTCACCAACAAAACTCTAATTCTCTCCAAACAAAACTCTAACCAATAGCTTAGAAAATACCTCTTTTCTGTTCTCCAAATATCCCTAAATTTCTTCTCTCCAAACCTAAAACGTGTTCCTATATATACAGAAAACCTAAAACCAAAAACATACTAGGAATTCTAAAACCAAAATCAAAACAGATTAGGAATCCTAATAACTTGTTATCAAAACATATTAGGAATCATGTTACCAAAACATATTAGGAATCCCAATAACTTGTTACCAAAACAAATTAGGAAATATATTAGGAACATGCTATCAAATAATTCTCCACCTCGGTAAAATTTTCCCAAAACTGAGCCGACACCAATACCAATCAAACGTCTCACTTGTTGTGTCCAGTACAAAGTGGAACAAATCCACGACAACGGACTCAATCCACAACAAGTCGAGAACCCAAACAAGAATGCGAACAAACTCCAAATGTCGGTATTAACTTACCAAATCAGCTGCATTATAAATGACTACCTACATATCCTCTTGCCCAAGGAATCAAGCATTCACGTAGTTCACCCAAACGGCCTCCAAAGGGCCTCAATCAAATAGAAAAGTTTACAACTCTTTACCAATATCACAAACAAATCTACAACTGATAGCGCTCCCAATGGCCCTAAACTAAAACAAATCAAACACCTCCACCTGAGGTGAACCAATGGTCGTATTTAAAACATGTCCACCAGCTACACTCGAATCCAAAACCAACTCATCATCTGCATCCAAATCCAAATGATCTCCAAACTGTGTCACCTCAGCTAGAATCCCAAACGATGTAGTATGATCTGGAGTATATGGAGTAATCCCCACCCAATGTGAAGTAGCATCATCCTCTACCAGCTACGATATCCCCATGATCTGATCAACACTCTCTACCTGTCGAGAGTCAAATATGACATACCTGCTCAGAACAAAATCAAAAGCTCCTAACTGATAATCAAACAAACCTATGAATCCCAAACGTGCAATCAGATTAAATCTCACATCCTTAATGTGACTAAATACTAGGCAACCAAATATCCGACGTAACCCAAAATCTAAAGCAACTCCACCAGATCCAAAATATCCACACGTAGCAGTCGGCAACCTATGACCAAGATAACCCAAATATGTCGAAGCTCCAAAATCAAAACCAATAGTCGATAACCAACATTGATCCCCCTCCAGTAAGGAACGACCCATAAAAACTGTCATCTCATCTCATCGCCCCAATGTCTCCACATCAATAAAGTGTCTCAAACTGCCATGAACTCGGCACAAATACAAGAAAGAGCCCCTACCAAAGCTAGAACGACGGGTTACCTTTCTACCAATACACTTCTTCCAATTATTGTTAACTTTTAGGATTTCACAGCAACAGGACATGGTTGCAATCCACTAATACCTAGAACAATCCCCAACTGCGAAAACCAAATACCGATTACCTCCCAATGATGCCTCCTTGGAAGGCCCCCAAATGCCTAACTGAACACCACCTAAAAAACCCATCGATCGATGGATAGAAGTGCCAAACTCCACCTCGGTCTTCTTGCTCATACCAATGTGCTCAAATGACTTTAATCTGCAGGTCAAAGCACTCCTCAACAAACCATGCACGACATAACCAATCAAATAACCCAGCCTTAACAAATACCACAGTCTAACCAAATCCAAAAAAGTCGTCAGCTCTCTATCAAACACCGTACTCCCAATCAAATAATACAAATTATTCCTCCTGACATCCTTCATCACAATCATGGACCCTAATGTGACCTTCAAACGTGAATCAACCAAGGTCACCCTATAGCCTGCTGCCTCCAAAACTCCAAGTGAAATGATGTTCTTCTTCAACTGAGGAACGAACATCACTCCAACCAACTCCCGAATCACTCCGTCACTCATCCTAATCTGAACGGTACTGATACCACCAATAGGACA
The DNA here is from genome assembly GCA_022839385.1 of Asparagus kiusianus. Lineage (NCBI taxonomy): Eukaryota > Viridiplantae > Streptophyta > Magnoliopsida > Asparagales > Asparagaceae > Asparagus > Asparagus kiusianus. Next base: position 6,454 of record BQKN01005935.1, on the reverse strand, counting down.
TTCATGATCAATACCCATGAGCACGACCTCCCCTCTTTCCAACTCCTGAAAGTTGAGGAACCAATATCTCCTAGGAAAAATATGGTAAGAAGTACCCAAATCCAACATTCACTCTGTAGAGTCGGTAACACAAAATGACGGTAGTGCAGATAACGAGTAGCCCAAAGAATCTGAATCTGAATTATTACCACTAGCCTTGACAACATTCACCTCTAAAGCTTGAATAGCTTACCCCTTATTCTTCTCGGCTCGATCAACCAACTTTGGGTATTCGGTTTTCCAATGTCCATCCTCTTTACAAAATACACACTGATTCCTACGAACTCCAAGATGTGTCCCTCTAGACTGCGACCTCCTACCACGGTTTGGACTCTTTTTTCTTGCGACCAATGCCCCCGCTACCGGCTCAACTGAAGTCTCCTTATCCTTCTTTCAAAGCTGATAATTCACAAGTATAACGGTGACCTCACTATAAGAAAGAGATGTCTTCCCATTAATAAGAGTAAGAATGAAGGTCTCATATTCCTCGTCGGGTAAAGAACTCAACAACAACAACGTCTTGTCCTCATCTTCAATCATCACATCTACATTCGCCAAATCTGTAAAAAAAACTTCGTGTAGTGGTTCATGTGATCACCAATGGAGGTCCCCTTCTTCAATTGGAAGCGATAAAGCCTCCTCTTCAAATACAAGTGGTTCTCTATACTCTTGGTCAAATACTTACCCTCTAGGATCTCCCAAATCTTCTTAACCAAAGTCTTATCAATCACATTATATTTTAAATCTTGAGTCAAACAAGATCTAATCACACCACACGCCATTCTATTCATCTTTTTTCAAACATTCTCCTCAATGTCGTCCGATTTCTTATCTAACTCCAAAGTATCTTCCAAATTTTGCGCATTGAGCCCATCCAAGACTTCACATCTCCAAAGACCAAAATTATTTGTGCCATTAAACTTCTCCGTATCTATCTTCATAGCGTGGATATTCAAACTTTAGACGGTCTTCACGCCGGAAGTACCCTCTAGAACTCCTTCTTTTCCAACCATCTTTCTTAAAGCACCAAAACAAATACGGAACAAATAAAGAATAGATCCAAAACTGAAAAGATAGAGTCTTTACCAAAAAGATCCCACATTTATCACCAAACGAAGCCATAGGCGAGCCTCCAAAATGACCTACTCCTGCAAATAGCCCAAGCATAGCCCGAGCTCTGATACCACTTGTTGAGCGCTGCGGAAGCCAAACAGCCAAACAACCAAACCAACATGGTACGAGAAATCAAATCAAACGAACATCGAGAGAAGGCCAAACGAACCAAATCAATGTCACAAACACACAATCAATTTTAACGTGGTTCGTTAAGTTGCCTACTTCCACGGGGCAAGAAGAGGATAGGGTTTTTCACTAATAGAGAAGAAGAGTACAAACTGAGATTACAAATCACTCAAACTCATCAATTAATCTCACTAACAAATTTCTAATTCTCTCCAAACAAAACCCTAACCAATAGCTCAGAAAATACCTCTTTTTTATGCTCCAAATGTCCCCAAATTTCTTCTCTCCAAACCTAAAATGTGTTCCTATATATATAGAAATCCTAAAACCAAAAGCATACTAGGAATTCTAAAACCAAAATCAAAACAGATTAGGAATCCTAATAACTTATAATCAAAACAGATTTGGAATCATGTTACCAAAACAGATTAGGAATCCCAATAACCTGTTACCAAAACAAATTAGGAAACATATTAGGAATCTGCTATCTAACAGAATCGACCTCTGATGTGGTTGCCTTCTCGATGACCCGCTCCTACACGATACGAAGTATTCAAATATAAGTCAACAATGCAAGAGTAGATATATTTAAGAAAAAATAAAAACAAAATAGAAGTATGATTATAGCATAAAAACAATTGATTCACCAAATCGTGTTTGATGCATTCCGCTTCACTATTCTGTTTAATTGAAGAAAAAACTGAATCAAAAAACTTTTTTCCCCTGATAAACATAAATATATAGTACTAGTAAGTAGTAAGATTTTGTTGCGGTGCTATTTAGTCTGGATATGTTTTCCAACTGCCACAGAAGCAGAAGTACCAATCTGCCAATATATGTTTTTGCGGCTTGTTTCCACCACAATTATTAGTTTTTCATGCATAGAGATCTTCAGAACCAGACTAATTTTACTCCTAATGTTACTACTGATCCTTTAACTATGACTAACTATCCGATTCTGTTTATGAAGTGAACTTTGTTCACCCGTTCGTTTTACCTCTAATTCGACTGGCTATATATTTATACTGCTGCACCAACAATCCCAAGTACTTTAATCCTCATTATGATCTATATTACCTACAATTCCAAGAACTTTCATCCTCTTGCACCATGGGCTCTAATTCCTTAAAAAATAGGTATCTATATATAATCCATAGTAATTTTTTGGGTACATAATCGCCCAAGGTACAGTACTAAAACAATAGGCTTCAACTTGCCAAACGCTAAAATATGGACAAATTATATACTTAAATTACTGCACCAATAATATTTACAAGTTATTTACCACATAATCAGTACCCTGCAACCAGTAGAATATCCTAAAGATACAAGTTTCCGATGGGAATCTTGTTTGAGACTGTACATTCCACTATAGGTGCCATACGTTTCATAAGAATCCTCAGGATTTCTCTTTTATTATACGCTTTCCATCAAGAGTGTGTAGGTTTGGAAGAGAGCAGGTTTAGTTTGTTAAATGTAAATGCAATTTACCGTCTAGCTATGCGGATAGGGAAATTAACCATTCGTCCATGCCAATTGAAACAAACTGCAAAAATGTACAAATTAATAAGATCTGCGGGTAGGGAGTAAGCAGTGTGTTCCAGAGCTGCAGAGACGATAAATCCAACTTACTCGGTGTCTAGCTGTATGGTTGCAGCAGTTTGCAGTGCCCTACACATTTTTTATACTTGGCAACAGAAACATCTTAATGTTAATGCCAAGGGTTTCTCTTTTCCATTTCAAATGGAATCACACAGACGCACACTAAAATAAGAAGATAACTTATACCAAAATGAGATATATAATCAACAGGCCTCATCTATACAATTTAATAAAAACAATCAACATGATCCAGAGATATATAATCAAGGGCGGCTAGTTGACTACATATTATGTTAACTTGTACCAAAATGAGACCAGCTCCTGATGTTGTAAATTTCTTGAAAAAAAAAAACATTACCACAGTATCAGCTACAAGAGCAGAGTTCTAAATAAAACAAAGAAAACATTTACACTTCCGCAATACTCCTTAGCGTTGTTATCCGGGTATATATACTCTCCGTTGATCTTATCTACTGATGACGAGTGGGTACCCAAATACAATTTCAATATTGTAGGTGTGCCACCATCCTCAATGATTTGACCTTTCTGCAATTCACCAAAAATATATTGTATAATCGATCAAATCATTAGGAATTATATAATCTGAATTTTAAATAGCTTTTAGAAGCAAATTTACCAATCGTTCCATAGCCCAACACATGTTCCTCGAACCACCTGTATAGGTTGCTCTACCATACAAACTTGACGTCCAATTCTGCACATTACGTCTTGCCTTCTCCTGCATGTTATTATTATATTTAGATTCGAAATCAAACAAAGGAAAAATTAATTACCTACTAAACAAATGATTTAGTTTAAACAATACACCTTCTTTTCCTTTGAATCATAATAAGTGCACAATTTAGCCCATGAGTCTCTATCAATCCAAGAAAACGCTAGAGTAGCAAAGAGAGCCTCCTTCTCTGTTGTGGGAGTATTTTTTCACACCTCATAACACTTTTATCTTACCTGACACCTATTATACCGGACCCTCTCCTACAACTGAGACTTCATTTCTCGATAAATAATATGATGGGAGGGAGGCTGATTAGGATCCAGAGGGAGAAACTCATAATTCTTCTGCATATTCAATAAACAAATCACATGGTTAAAATATTATGTACCAAATAATAACAAATTAATCGAATAAATCAAAATACAAATATATTTATACCCGCCATCTTATAAAGAAATCGTCAAAGGAACTATTATGTTCATCGCCCCATTCTAAATGGAGAGGATATTTGCAATACCCACGGCTCTCCGCCTGTGACACCCCCGGGTTCACACAAGGCTGCAGTCCAAGATAAAACCAAGGATGTCAAACCTATCATGCACCTATACTGTGTAATGACATGTTTCACCATCACATAAATATCCCTCTAGTGGAATCAAATAAGACAGTACAGGTACAAGCAGATATAAAAGAGATGAAGATAAGAAATAAAACACAAAAATATTTAATAAATCTCCAAATAATCATGTCTCAATAGATATAAAAGAAAATATGTCCAACAATCTGAAATAAATAATCCAAAATCTCAACTACAAGAGTCAATTGAAAAGTACATAAGCTTTCTCAGCTCTCAAAATGTAATACAAATCTAAACACCAACTAGAAGTATAAACTAAACATCTGTGGAGCAGAACTACTAAACATATATGACTGCAACTATGCTGAAAATCCATCAACCTGCGGCTCTCTGAAACTCTGCTCTGCTTCCTGAAAAGAAGTGAAAACCACAGCGTCAGAGTGCTAGCAAGATCATCTCCATCCGTCCCCAGGGGAAGGGCTACTAGGTATGATGGAGACTCTACCTATAAGTGCATAGTCTACCTAGTTCATTTACCATGTCCTAAACTGGGGTTAATACTTAGAAACTCACAACACGAGACTAGTACGTCGAGTGAAATAATCCAAACAAGGAAACCCTCATGTATATACCATATATCTCAAATTATGAATCGCTAAATATTAACTCAAAAACTAAGAATAAATAAAAATAAGAAAGATAATACAAGAAATACTACATCATACATCTCTAAAAATATCATATCAACTCCCCATACTACCCTTAGTGGCAAAACCGATATCGATATACTATCCCGTGTTACTAAGTTAAAATAAACTTGAAAATTGAGCCTTGAAAGCAACATAAGGGCGAAATATTACCTCCTCCCCTAGAAGAGATCTCATTGATTGGCACTTCTTGAGATGTGGGCAATGCAATGTGCGGCCTATGTACGACCTTATTCACCCTTTTCATTGGACCAGGTCCTTCAGAAGTGGTAGTTATTAGACCCTAGATGGGGATGATTAGGATCTTATGCTAATCTAATCCGATTTTATGCCAATTAATAAGTTATCCTAGCAAGTATAAAATACAACAAGTTATGTGAGCTAGGATAAGTGATATACACAAGGGTAAATAAAATAAACAAGATAGTGGATGATATAAATAATGAGAAATGGACAATGGTGACAGAAAATATAAACATAAGAGAAGTGCGCTAAAGCAAACTCAAACACACGATATGATCACGAAGTTCGTACCTTCCGTCCTACGCCTCCGCTCCCCACTCCCGGGGAGAAATCCACTATCACAACCGGGTTTTCTACGCTCACCTGAATAACGTTTACACCTCACAATATCGATTTTTAACGCTCACCGATCAACGTCCAAACCTCACACTCGGCTTTCTAGTTCACCGAAAACTTCACAATTCACTCTCACAATGTCGGTTTTCAACGCTCACCGATCAACGTCTACACCTCACACTCGGTTTTCTAGCTCACCAAAAATTTTACAATCTCATACTATAACAAATGATTGTTCTCAAATATGGATGAGAACACAATGAAGCTCACTCTCAATTGTTACAACTCCCCACAACCCAATTATACAATGTATGTAAATACAATAAGCTCAATGGTTGTGTGTGTAAGCAAAGAGATTAAAAAATATAAACTCAATATCAAACTAGCTTTAATAAAATGATAATCAAACAAATAGATATAAAGCTAGAAAATGAGTTTAGAAAATTTCTCAATAGATCAATAAATCGAGGGAGAGTAGTTGGATGCTTAAACACCAATAGACGATCTCCTCAAGCTCTTGTGAAATTGATTTCACAAACTCAAACTCTTAAATGCTTAAAAGCTTCTTAAACAAACTTAAACAATACTTAAACCCTTGTTAAAACATTTCTTGGATTACCTATGAGAACTAAGATCAATGGGGGTATTTATAGCCTCCCAAAATCTTAGCCAAAAGCCCAATAGAAGTGATCAAAAAACCAACAGAATCGGAAATCAGATTCTGTACAAAATGACCATTGGAGTGAACCACGGTCGACCATGAAAATCTCGCGGTCGACCGTGAGCCACTTTCGAGGCTTAGAAAATTCCGAAAACTTTAACGGTCGACCGTGACGGTCGACCGTTGGAATTTTTGAGCTGACGATCGACCGTGGCGGTCGACCACGAAAGTTGCTGTTAGCTCCGCAGGTTAAAAACAAAGGCGAGGTCGACTGTGGCGGTCGACCGTAAACTGACATATGAGAAAACAGG
>BQKN01005926.1:0-14177 GCA_022839385.1 Asparagus kiusianus | reverse complement strand
TATATATATACGAAACCAAAGCATGTATGTGTGTATATGATTGAGCTTAAAGTACTAACACACATAATATAAAAACTTAAACTAAATTACCCAAGCTTGATCTTGATCTTCAATAAGCTCTTCTTGGTAAACTTGCGGATGAAGCTAGGAAGTGCTTTTAGACTTGAAAGTATTTGCTTCAATCCACTATTCCGCCAACCTCTATTAGATATGATCGTTAAAGCGCAATTCCATCAAACCTCTAACATATTGTTTGTCTATAATAAATACAAAAACATAAATACTAGACAAACAATATTAGTTGTAAATTATTTGTTAATCATCATCAAAACAAAAAGGCCAACATGAGGGAGGGCAGACTCCGCTGAGGCGTCAGTTGCGCAAGCGAGGGTTCAAGAATCGATTCAGTCTTGAGTTTCAGGTGAGTTTTTATGGTTAATGTGCTTTTTGTATTTTACTGAATGATTTTGTTGTTTATAATAAGTGAAGTGGTTGGTGAGTAGTTTCAGTGTTAGGAATAAGAAGAAGGATTTTAAAAATGTAGAGAAATCTATTCTATTGTTGTTGGAAACCTATCTCTGTAAGTTTTTTTCCTACTTGTTATTAGTCTGTATACAACAAACAAAGTAGATCTGTAATTTAAGTACTTTATGTTGATATAATATTTAATTTCTTTTCACAACAGCCTGTTGGGTTGGGACAAATCGCAAAGCTGATAGCAACCTGCATTGCACGATATGTATTGGTATGGCTACTTTGAATTATTCAATTTGGGCAATGATGATGGTCTTAGTTATGAGAATGCAATCTACAATGTTTTTCTATGTTTAGGTAGGGTAATCTAAGATGAGAATGCTACCTACATTGTATTTATAATGTTAGGTGAGGCAATCCATTCATGTGATTGCAACCTACATTGCAACATCATTGTTAGATGAGGTAATCCATGTATTCAATTTTAATTCCTATATCTGAGCCCTTACCTTGGTTCTATTATGAGTTTTCTAATGGTTGCTTGTCTGAGCATGTTTGATGGCTTGTGAGCATGCTTGTTACTAACCATGTTAAGTGTATATTTCACTACTTTTTGCCAACCATGTTTTGCATACTTTGATAGCTTGCTTGTTTAATTACTTTCTAGTTACATGAGATGGTCTGCGGTTTGGTTTGTTTCATTCTTGCATACTTTGATAGCATGCTTGTTTGCATACTTCAACTGATTCAATTGCTTTATTTTATACAAGCCAGTCACTTATTTATATGGTTTCACAAAATTGACAAAGTTTCCTCAACACTTAAAAATAAGTCACCACATTTTTAGCCGTGTTAAGTGTATGTAGCTTAAGTTTTCCAATGTTCATCGATAAAATTGAATACCAATTGACTTACGTGGGAAATCCTTACCTAAGTTTCTCTTCTACATTTATTCTTTTTTGCTAACTCATTTTTCTTCATTCTGTTTGCTATCTCACTATGGTTTACAAAGTACCCGGTAAAAAAGAAAAGGAAGGAAGATTCCCAATTTAGCTATTGTATATATATTTATTATTTGTTCTTACTTATAGAGTTACTTGGTGCTGGTTACTTGGTTTCTCAAGAGAAACTGAGTTTGTTCAAATGTTTGCTGCTAGTTACTTGGTTACTTGTTGCTTGTGAGCTCATGGTTACTTGTTTGCTGCTGGTTAGGTGTTTGCTGCTAGTTACTTGGTTGCTTGTGAGCTCATGGTTACTTCAGCTGTTGCAAAATTCATTTGGGGGTATTTGTTCAAGTGTTTTGTGAGCTAATGGATTCATTGTTTATAGGCTATAAGTGGTTTTTTGAGTTTTTTGGATTTAGCTATGATTATTGGTCACATATTGATATTGCCGACTACAATGGAATTTCAATGTTCACAGGAGGCGTTCATGAATGAGAATGTAGTCTATATTGCTTTTGCAATTTTTTAGATGAGGCAGTCCATTATTTGAATGCAATCTGCAATGTAATTTCATCATATAGGTGTTGAAAATAAAATGACCATTTTCTAAGCCTCTATGTTATTATTTATTTTTGTATTTTATTATTAACATTGTCTAGGGTTATTTTATGACCGTTTATAGCCATTGGAGTATCAATTTGAATGTGTACGCTTACCCCAATTGAATACATTTGTATTTTTTTTTGTGGGAGGTAAGCTCACTAAAGTTCTTATATTCACCACTTATTATTTTGGTAATCCTAAAACTTGTTTACTACAACTATGGATTTCAAATTCCAAAATTTATAATGCTATAATTTGAGTTTGAAACAAACAAAATATTACAAATTATAGTATTCCAAATCCCAAAATATTGTTGAAACAAATAAATTTTTAGGAATCCTAACCCATAACAAAAAACCTATGGATTTGAAATCCCATGGTGAAATCCATATCGTAAAATTATAGGATTTGAAATAAACACCCCCTTAGAGTTGCTGAGAAGGGATCATTAGATCCAGTTCACCACAAGCCAAAATGTTGTTTCTTCTATGGAGATCTCAATCACATGGCTAAGAGCATCTCTAACCCTACTCTCCAAATTCCACTCATCAAATTGGAATATTCCTAGAATATTCTAATTTGGAGAGTGGAATTTGGAGATTTGCTCTAACTCACACTCTCTAAATATTTTTTTTGTCAAAAAGCCATATAAATTAATAATGTTGGATATTATTTACTTTAATAATTTTATTTTTAAAAATTTATTTGGAAAAAATAACACTAGAAAGGTGTCAACGAGAGCTTTAAAATGAACCTAATATTAATAATGCAATACAACATATTAAAAAAATAAAACCTAAAATAACAGTGACAAAACATACATCGATAGAACAAGGAAGCAAATATAAATCTCTAATACAACATACCATAGGTCACAATATAAACCTCAAACATAAAATTTGATAACAAACAATTAAAATTCCGGTAGGTCATTATCGCTATAATTACCGGTTCCATCACGATCTCTTGATGAACCTCCATATTCATTTCTTCCTACAGAACCAGCTTCTCCCGTAAACTGAGAAAATCCTCCTTGATCTCCAGAGAGAAATCCATATTCGTTTTCTGCTCCTACAGCTCCTCTAAGAAGCTCAGAAAATCCTCTTGGCCCTCTGGAGGAAAATCCATAGTCGAATGATGGAGCTCTATATTCCTTTCTATTAATAATTTCTTATTTTTTTAATTAATAGTGAGCATGTTCACTTTGATCGACGATCTTACTTAGATAAATCAACACAATTTGTCTATCCTCGCTTTCATGCTGAAGAGCTAATTGTTGGTCATGTTGTTCTACTTCTCTATCTCGCAATTCTAATTTTATTTTTTTTATTTTCAAGTTTTATTATCATCAATCGCTCCATTTTTTTCCTTGCCCATTTTACATTTAACATCAATCTCTTGCATACTCTTAATAATTCACTCCTCAAAACTAAACTCCACCGACTTTTTTCTCTTTGCCTTCTCCTTCTTTCTTGCAACAGGCCGACTTGCTAGGCTGATCGTGGGAGACTGTCCGTCACTCATGTTCATAAATTTTTCGCTCTCCGTGTTGAGATCCATAACATCCTCTGTTGCATTATGCTAACTTTGTGTGTTCGAATCCGATCCTTTAGAGATGCTCTCAGCTGCATGATTGGATTTAGGGTCAGCTCTTCGGGAATATTGGGCAGTTTAGAATGCATGCACTGGAAATGTAAAAACTGTCCAATGGTTTGGGCGGGATAGTACTCGGGACGTCACTGATGCCCAATAATGATTCTCGAGGCAGTAGTCTTATATGACTTATGGATATGGCATGCTTTTTTTGGATTAATAGGATATGACTTATGGACTTGGCTGATGGAAAATATCCCAAATGGTCTACTCTTGTACAAACAATATCCCAACCATAAGGGCCTAAGAGGCAGCTCTTTGTTGCTATACAAGAAGGATATCAAAAAGATGTAGAGCGGGCTTTTGGTGTTCTTCGGTCACGATTTGCAATTATCAAGGGACCATCACGTTCTTAGGACAAGTAGGGACTACACGGCATAATGACTGCTTATATTATACTACATAACATGACTGTAGAGGATGAATGTGATGCGGAACCAGAGATTATTGTTCATGGCAAATCTTCAAGACCTGAAGAGATGGAGATTGATGATGTCGAATGATTCCAACGATTCTTTCATCGACGAAGGAAGATTCAAGATAGGGAAGCTCATTTTATGCTTCAGAACGTGGTAATTGAATATTTATGGCAGAAGCACGGCAACGAAGGAATGTAATTTAAATATTATAATTTATGTTTGTATTTTCTTATAGGGCAAGTTAAATAGATCCCTGTATTTAAATTTTTATGTATGATACTTATTTATTTAATTTAAAAATAATAATTTTATAATTATACTAAAATAAATTAATCTCAGTTTCATTTTAAAGATCTCAATGAGACCTTTCAAAATATATAATGATTACAAAAATTAGATTAATAAAATTTTAACTATATTTATTTGAAATTAAACATCTAATTTAAATTACTAAGAATGATGGAAAAGTGGTAATTTTAAAGAAATTAAATAGTTGAAAGGGGCAAAGTTGTAAATAATAAAAGTTTGAGTAGTGATTTGGAGAGCCTCTCTAAATTCTAGATTCACTCTCTAAATTTGGAGATTGAAGATCTCCAAATTTGGAGAGTGATTGGAGAAGATTCACTCTCCAAATTTGAAGGGATGAAGATTTTGCTGAGTGATTGGAGATGCCCTAAGGGATGCAAATTGGGACCTTTTTAAATATCTTAAATGCAAGGAAGTGGGTCACACTTCTCAATCTTGTCCACTAGATGCCCCACCCCTTCATCGACAAATATCCATTATCCCTCTTCCTTAGTCAGTGATCAACAACATTAGAAAATTGGCTAGCTTTGGTATTTTCACTATGCATGTTGGGACTCCTATCCCTATTGAGCTAAAGGAGATGTTGGAATATATATCTTAATGTCAACAAGTGGTCCTACAACATCATCTCTGCTGATACATGTACATTCCTTGTTGAATTCCCCCCTAAGGATATGCTAAATTAGGTTGTCAATGAAGCATATGTTGATATGGGTTCATTTGGAGGTAAATCCACATCATGGAGTGAATCCAAAAGATTAGCATTTTATACAGAACTGGTCCTTGTCTAGGTCTAGATCCACCGTTTCATCTCTAGGATTATGAATTCCTCTCCTTACTACTTAAAGAAGTAGACTCAGTTCATGCATGCTCCAGGTTTGTCGAACTCAAAGAGGAAGCTAGTAACTATAAAGTTTTGCTCAAGGTCAATTGCAAAAAGGACAACCCAATAACTATCCTTTTCAAGTACCCCTCCACTAACTGGCTAATGATAGGTACTGCTTAGTTATGTATGATAGGGAAATATGTGATAGGCAATGCCCTAGCTAGTGAAGAAGGTGTCATATTCATTATGAGGGAGGGTGATCCCTCCTCCAATCTTCAAAATTCTTATGGAAGCAGATGTGGTCAATCAGTCCTTGGTTAGGCCCATTGTTGAAGTAGATTAACATCCTCAAGTTTAGCCTCCGGCTGTTGCTCTGGTGACGGACTTAAGAAAGAAGGGTAAAATTATACTTGAACAAAATTCAAATTTTGTGCGAGGATCTTATGATATCTGCTACCATGGTAGGGCTTCAAATTTTATTCCAAACGTCAAGACGGACCTAAATCTGGAAATGGTCCATATTCGCTGTGAGGGCAGATCACTCTAGGTGGAAAAAAAATTGGGAGACTTTTTACTCATCTCATAAGGCCGAAGGCCCATTTTATTCTGGGCTGACGCAGGATGACAAGCAGTCCAAGCCCACGAACTTTCCTCTCATAATCCCAAGTCAAAGTAATCATCTTCTTCAAGGTCAAGTGATACCATTGTAGCTAGATCCTCTACTGCACCTCCACTAGGTTTTGAGCATGTTGTTAGGAGGAAGAGAAGGTTGTTGGCGGTAAAAAAAAATAGGACAGAAGCCTTTTCATCATTTCATTGTAGCCTCTAGTCGATCCTTTCCTCCAAATTCAAAGAAGGGTCAGTCATCTTCCTCTTCTTCTTCAATCAAACACATTAAGTCTATTTTGCATGATGAGGTAGCTAGAGTTGCTATCAATTGCGGAGTTAAAGAGCCTATCTCTAAGGAGGGTACTGATATGCTGAAAGCTTTAGAAGAGGATACAGCTGTCAAGGCTTCTTAGCTTTGCTCTCCCATTTTTGTTGCATGGTTGGTCTTTTTTTTCCAATGAAGATTGTTTCTTGGAATATCAGAGGGCTTAAACAACCCGATCAAATGATGCTTAGTTAGAGACTGCCTCACTCTCTCTGGAGTTGGTGTTATGGGTTTCCAGAAAACCAAGCTTAGCTCTGTTAGGACTAGAACTCTCAAAGCGTTGGGTGATCAGAGAATCACTTCATGGCTTTATATAGAAGCTATTGAGTCTAGGGATGTTGTGCTTCTAGGATGGAGCAATAATCTTTATGAGTGTGTTGATTCATATATTAGAATCTTTTATGTATCTGTTGTCCTCACTAATTAGAAGTTTGTTGTTTCATCTATCTATGCTCCCTCTAAGAGAGAGGAGAGAGAAGTTTGTTGGTAGGAAATCAATAGGATTAAGTCCATCTTTTCATTGCTTTGGTCATTTTTGGAGATTTTAATGTGACTCTTAATTTCAGGAAAGAGGTGGCAGAACTAGCTCTATAAGATATACAAATTCCTTCAAAAATCTAGTGGATTCTCTTTTCCTTTTGGACATCCCTCTTAGTGGATGACGATTCACTTTGTTTAATATGAGAGTTGTTCCTAAGTTAGCTAGGCTTGACAGATTCTTAATCAATTCTAGTTAACAATCCAATTTTCCATCCCTTATCTAGTATGTCTTTCCCTGTTCTTGCTCTGGTCATACACCTATCACATTAGATTCAGGAGGTCCTATACCTATGCCTATTGTTAGATTTGAAAAAATATGGCTTTCTCACATCTCCTTAAAATTATGTTATCAACTTCTAGTCCTCTTTCTCTTATAAAGGTAATTTTGTTATTACTTTTAGCTCTAAGCTTAAACTTTTTGAAAGAAGAATAAAGTGGTGGAAAAAGCATTATTTGGATCCTTGGCCATTTCCAAGAGAAAAAAATCCTCTCTTCTCTAGAATCTTTTGCTCTTTTTGGAAGAAAGCAGACCTATTACAAATTTGGAATCATTAGCTAGAATGCCATACAAATATGATCTTGGTACTATTGCCAAACAAGAGGAAATCCTATGGTGTCAAAGATCTAGAATAACTTGGTTGTAAGAAGGAGTTTCTTCTAAAAATCTGCATCATATAACAGAAGAAGGAATTTTACTCCAAAATCTTCTGATCAATTATCAGCTTGTCTTCTTTAAGCAAGAGAAGCAAAATTGTTTCTTAGGCTTCTACTCTTCTCTATTCTCAGGTAAGGGTCCATCCTTGCTCTCTGTTGATTGGTCATACTTATATCCTACCCCCCTGCCATGATCTTCACACTCTTAAACTTTCTTTTTCTCATGATGAAATAAAGAAGGCTATGTTTGGCCTCATTTCTGATAAATGTCTAGGACTAGATGGCTTTCAAGTTCTCTTTTATCAAGAATTTGGGATACAATCAAAAAAGATTTATTTGCATTCTTTTAGGCCTTAACACATGATGCTTCCCACCTTTGTAATCTTTTATACTCATAATCTAGAAAATGTATTTTTCTTTGCCCAACTCAATTCTTTGTGTGTTTTCTGTTGTCTTCTTCACAACCCACTCTTGATAATTCTGTGATCAAGGGTGCTCGCTCGGCGGCTCGTATCAATTCCGATGCCGATGAGCCATGATAATAACAGGTAGATAAAAAGCTTGAATCCACAAGCCCTAATTTTTCCAAGTTTAGGGAAGAAAGCAATGAAGAAATTTCTCTTGATTCAATAATTAAAAAGTTAATTCTCGATTTACAAAAGGAACTAATATTTATAGCCAACTAACCCTATCCTAACCCTAATAAAAAAGAAAGTTTGAATTTAAAAGCAAATAACCAAAAATATAAAACTTTCCTAATCTATCTCTGAGTCAACACGAGGTGTGTCGAGTAGTAACACCTTTCGTGTTGACTGGCATGTGTCAACTAACATCGTTCTTCGTGTAGAGTGACATATGTCGACTAACACCGCCCTTCGTGTCGACTGGCATGTGTCGACTAACACCGCTCTTCGTGTCGACTGGGATGTGTCTTTTTGTCCTGTCGTCTTGATTGTCGACTGGGGTATGTGGTCTCATCTTGACACCTCCACTCGATTTGAGATGTCACGTCATCATTCGCTGATGTCGATTGGGCTGCTTTTCTTCTTGTCTCGTCTAATACTTGATCGGCTGCTTCTTCTTCTCGTCTTATCCAATACTTGATCTCCTGTATCAGTCCCTCCTTCTTCGAAAGAACTTGTCTCTAAGTTCGCATCACTCAAATACAACTTGATTGAAGGATGATAATCAGAAATAACTGCCACGTTAAATGTCACCGACATAGCCATTCCTTCTGGAAGATCTACTACATATGCATTATCATTGATCTCCTTGAGAATCTTGAACGGGCCATATCGTTTTGGCTTATGCTTGTTATATGTTCCAACCGGCATTCGTTCCTTCCGCAAGTAAACCATCACCATGTCTTCTTCATTGAACACCTTGAGTCACCTCTTCTTGTCTGCTCGTGCCTTGAACTTTGCATTAGCCTTCTCGAGCTTTGTACACACTTCCTCCTGAACGTTGAAAGCATTCTCGGCTATTTAACTTGCTGCCTCACTGAACTTGCTACTTGTCGGCAACTTTAACAAATCTTAGAGATGTCGAGGTATCTTCCTGTAAACAATGGAAAATAGAGACATACCTGTGGAACTATGAACAGTCATATTGTAGGTGAATTCAGCTTGAGATATAGCTTAATCCCACATCTTTGGTTTCTCCCCACATATGCATCGAATCAAGTATCCCAAAGTCTGATTGACCACTTCTGTTTGTCCATCCGTTTGAGGGTGTGCTGTGCTATAATACTTTAATGAAGTGTCAAATCGTCACCATAAAATAGTCCAAAAATTCGCCAAGAACCTAGTATCCCTATCCGAGACAATCGAACTAGGAACACCATGTAGTCGAACCACTTCTTGAAAAAATAGTCGTGTAACATGTAGTGCATCCGAAGTCTTACGGCATGGAATGAAGAGAGCCATCTTAGAAAATCAACCCACTACCACAAAGACTGAATCCACGCCTCTTTGTGTTCGGGGAAGTCCCAACACAAAATCCATACTCAAATCTTCCCATATATCCTTGGGCACAGGTAGAGGAGTATACAAACTAGTATTCTGCACTTGCCTCTTTACAACTTATTGTCGACTCAAAGTATCAGACACCTTATTGTCGACTCCTGACTTATGTCGCAAAGTGAAATTGAACTGTTCAAAGTATGAAGCCTAACGTCCATGCATTTTGTTTATATGCTTCTGATTCTTGAAGTGTTGAAAAGACTGATGATCGGAGTAAATCACGAAGTCGTTAGCAATGAGGTAACTCTCCCAAGTCTTCAAAGAATGAAAAATAACATACAACTCCTATTAGTAAGTACTCCACTTCTGTCGAGCTTCATTCAACTTCTCACTCAAGAATGCAATGGGGTGCTTCTCTTGAGAGAGAACTGCTCCAATACCAACACCATATGCATCACATTCAAGCCCAAAGAGTTGTCAAAATCCGGAAATGCTAAGATAGGTGCAGTGGTAATCTTCTCCTTGATAAAGGCAAAAGCTGCATTTGCTTCATCGGTCCACTCGAAAACACTCTTCTTCTTCAAACAATCCATCATGGAAGAAACTATAGAACTAAATTACGAATAAAATGCTGATAAAAAGATGCTAACCCATGAAAGCTCCTTACTTCAGTAACACTTTTCGGAGTCGGCCAATCCTTAATTTCCTTGACCTTATCTTCGTCGACTTGGATTCCTTGAGAGCTCACCACGAATCCCAAGAACACAAGTTGAGTCGTTAAGAACTTACACTTCTTAAGGTTGATGTAAAGTTCATTCTTCTTTAGCACTTGGAAGACCTCTCGGAGATGCAACATATGCTCCTGTTCATCTTGACTATAGATGAGAATGTCATCAAAGTAGACGAAAACAAATCTTCCCAAGAAAGGCTTCAAAATTTGGTTCATCAAACGCATAAAGGTTCTTGGAGCATTTGACAACCCAAAAGGCATCACTAACCATTCGTAGAGGCCCTCACTACTCTTGAATGTAGTCTTCCACTCTTCGCCGGGTCGGATTTGGATATGATGATACCCACTCCTCAAGTCAACCTTCGAAAAGATGCTCGCGCCTCCCAACTGATCCAACATGTCGTCCAGCCACGATATTAGGAATCTATAGTGAATTGTAATCTTGTTAATGACTCGACTATCCACACATATCCTCCAACTCCCATCTTTCTTTGGTGTCAACAGGGCCGGAACTGTGCATGGGCTTATACTCTCTCGGATGTGGCCCTTCTTAATAAGATCCTCAATAGTGTCTTGTAAAATCTTCTTCTCTTATGGATTCATGTGATAATGAGGGAGATTAGGAAGCACTAAACCCGGAATGAAATCAATATGATGCTGAATATCCCTCATGGGAGGAATTCCCTCGGGTAGCTCTTTAGGAATCAATACTTCGAACTCCTTAAGTAGCGACTTCATCTTCTCTGGAACTTCCATGAGCATCTTTAATTCCTCCTTCACCACTAAGGCAAACCTCTACTTCAACTCTTTTGACTCGGCCAGAAACTCTCCCTTGTTACAAAGAGATATATGTTTAGAATTTTGATCTTTGGGGCTCTTTAGAGAGGGTAGAATAGGTGGTATGATGATCTTTTTATTCATCCATACGAAAGATTACTCGTTCTTCTTGCCATCATGCTTAGTGTCAACATCATACTGCCACGGTCGTCCCAGTAATACATGGCACAAGTCAAGGATTTTTTGACTCGCCTTTTCATTTTTCCCTCATAAAAAAATCACAAGTAACAGAATCATTATAAATCTTGCCTAGTGATAGTGGCACGCGACGTACTTCGCTCACCTTCACAGAGGGACCCTTCTTGATCCATATGATGGTATAAGGCACAGGCTTGGTCTCAGTTGACAATTTCAAGTGATCCACCAAGACCTTTAACACAATATTCTCACAGCTCCCATTATCAATGATGAGGGTACACACCTTATTGTTGATGAACATCTACAAAAAAAATTGGTGTCGTTGTGATGAATCCAGTGTCTTCTGAGCGCATAGGAGTTGTTGAACAATACACAACACATTGTCGCCTTCAATCTCAGCAACCTCTTCCTCGTACTCTTCTTCAGATGCTGTGTGTCCATCCTCAGCTTCCTCATATTCCACAAGATTGACCTTTCGCCGCTGCGGGCACTCGTTAGATTTATGCCCTGGTTGTAGACATCACAAACACTTCCCTATAGTTGACTTGGCATACAGACTTGCTTGAGTTGTCGGGGGTTGTGGTTGAGTTGTCGACCGCTCGGCCGACCATGGAGGAATAGGTCGATCAATCGTCCTTTGCCTGACCGATTCTCCTCTCGCCTTCTTGACCGAACCTCCCTGTTCGGTTTGTCAGAAAGGTAATGCTTTGGAGGACAACCTTTCCGTCTTGAGAGCCATGTTATGGGCTTCGTTCACAGAGTACACATTGTGGATGGCCACCTTCTCTAGAATTGAATACTTCAAACATCCGATATATTTGGTCGTGAGTTGCTCTTCGCTTATAGACAAATCGCAACGAGAGGTAAGATGGAAGAACTCTTCAGTATAGGCGCTTACTGATCTGATTCCTTGACGGCATTGCTCAAACTAATTGTAGAGATTTTGTTAGTAGTCGGGTTGTAGGAACCTAGCTTGTAGTAACTGCTTCATGCGTCGCCAAACACGAACTGGTTGCTTACCTTGCAATTGCCTATTGTTTTGAGTCTGATCCTACTATGCCGCGGCTCCTCCTTTGAGATGATACGCCACAAACTTCACCTGGTTTGCTTCGGGAATATTAGCCATCTCAAAAAACTTCTCCACTTTGTAGAGCTAATCCAGAAAAGCCTCCAGAAAAGCCTCTATGTCCAAATTTCCTCCGAAGAAAGGAAGCTCTACTTTCATTCGAAATTCTTGTTCCTGATGATGTTGGCCTTGTCGGTGGTAGTTATGATGAGGGTTGAAGCCTCCACCCCCACCTCTACCATAAGGTTGATCTCCCACTTTTTCGCTCGACGCGTTATCATACGATGGCCCTTCAAATTGGTTACCATAGTCCACTCCGTCATCGCCGTAATCATCATTAGGAAGGGTTTGATTGGGAAGTTGTTGATGATGTGAGGGGGTTGATATGGAGGAAGTTGATATAGAGTGGTTGGTTTGGACGCGGTTGATTTGGAGGGGGATGAACTGGAGGGGTTTGAGGATTGTACGGGGGTGGATGTCGTGGAAGCCTAACTCTGGGACCGCTTAGGTGAAGACCATAGGCGAAGTTATTCCCATTGTTGAGGTGAAGGGTAAGTCTTTCAATGGCTTGTTGAAGGTTTTGAAGAGACACCTCCAACGTGCTAAATCTTCCATCCAAAGAATCCATCCTCACGGAAAGATCCTGTAGAGAAAGCTCCTTCTCGCCGTCACCTGCCATTGTCGAGGATGTTGAAGCCGAAGCTCTGATACCACTTGACGCAGACGTAAAAACGGGAAGACCGATCGGATATCATTCCGATATCGATGAGTCCTGACAATAACAGGTAGATAATAAGCTTGAATCCACAAGCCCTAATTTTTCTAAGTTTAAGGAAGAAAACAATGGAGAAATTTCTCTTGATTCAATAATTGAAAAGTTAATTTTTGATTTATAAAAGGAACTAATATTTATAACCAACTAACCCTATCCTTACTCTAATAAAAAAGAAAGTCCGAATTTAAAAGGAAATAACCAAAAATATGAAACTTTCCTAATCTGTCTCTGAGTCGACACGAGGCGTGTCGAGTAGTAACGTCTTTTGTGTCCACTGGCATGTGTCGACTAACAACGTCCTTCGTGTCGACTGGCATGTGTCGACTAACACCGTTCTTCGTGTTGACTGGGATGTGTCGTCTCGTCCTCTCATCTCGATTGTCGACTGGGGTGTGTCGTCTTGTCTTGTCGCCTCGACTCGAGTTGAGATGTCGAGTCGTCGTCCGTTGATGTCGACCGGGCTACTTTTCTTCTCGTCTCGTCTAACACTTGATCGGCTGCTATTTCTTCTCGTCTCTTCCAATACTTGATCTCCTGTATTATATAGTTTCTTCCCCATTAGAGCATTTTGTTAGACCCTAATGTCACTAGGAAAGAACCCTAGAGGGGGGAGGGGGTGAATAGGGTTTATGCTAATCTAATCTGATTTTATGCCAATTAAAACTAATTAACAAATATATCCTAGCAAGTATGATATGCTACAAGATATATGCAAGGATATATAATATAAATAAGGGTAAACAATATGATCATGCAACAATGGCGATATAACAATATGCAAGAATAAATACACCAAATGCCAAACTCAAACACAAGGAAATGATCACGGAGTTCGGACCTTCCGTCCTACGTCTCCGCTCCACACTCCCGGAGAGAATCCACTACACAACCCGGTTTGAAAGTCGAAACTTCTCTACACACTCGGTTTTCTAGCTAACCGAAAATTCTACACACTCAGCTATCAAGTCAACCGACAACTCTCACAAATCCTCACAATGTACATACACAAGCTACAACCTCAAGTGTTGGTCCTCACGTATCGACTCCCTCAAGTGCTCGGAATTATCACCTCTCACTAGGCCACCGACGCCACTCCTCTCGGTATCGACTCCGTCCTCACTACACACTCCTCTCGGTGTACAAGTATATTACAAAGTGATCTACACAATTAGGCACAATAACAAAGTGTTTGTTCTCTACAATGGATGAGAACACAATGTAAGCTCACACTCTAAGTCACACAATCCTACAACCTAATTATACAATGTATCAAATACAATAAGCTCAATGGTTGTGTGTGTAAACAAAGAGTAAATA
>BQKN01005923.1:0-11805 GCA_022839385.1 Asparagus kiusianus | reverse complement strand
GGGGGCAACGGTTCAAAAAACCGTCGCAATAGAGTTCAAAACCGTTGTGGTAGAGGTAGGGCAACGGCAACATATGAGGCGGTTTGAGAACCGTTGCACTTGCTCAAGGGCGACGGTTCCATGGCTAGCGCAACGGTTTTGAACCGTTGCGTTAGAGCAAATATGTGGTAGTGAATTAATCCCTTGTTTGAGAGCTTGTATTTTCTTCTTCAATTAATAAAAGATTGTGTGGTGTGGCTCCCGAGGACATAGGCACGTTGCCGAACCTCGTTAAATCTGTGTGTTCATCTCCTTTTACTATTTTGCAAGGTTAGATCTTTATTTATGATTTTATTCGTACTTTCCTACTTTCAACACAAGGTCCGGAAGGGCAAGGGTTCGATTGATTGTTTCGAATTCCCAACAACTGGTATCAGAGCTTCGTTCAGCAATTTGTGTGAAAGCCATGGCAGAGGAAAACAAATCAAAGATTGAGAAGTTTGATGAATCGGATTTTGCCTACTGGAAGTCGCAGATGGAGGACTATCTGTACCAGAAGGATTTGTATCGCCCGTTGATGGGCAAGGAAAAGGGAAAGAAGAAAGAGGAGTCAGATGGTGATTGGGAGGTACTGGATAGGAAGGCTCTAGGGCAAATCTGGTTGTCGCTCGCCAAATCAGTAGCCCATAATATTCTGAAGGAGAAGACGACGGTGGGGCTTATGGAAGCGCTCGCGAAGATGTACGAGCAACCGTCGGCAGCAAACAAGATATATCTAGTCAAAACTCTTTTCAACCTCAAGATGGCAGAAGGACGGTCCTTCACGATGCATCTCAGCTTGTTGATCAGCTTATCTCCGTGGACATCACGTTCGATGACTAAGTGCAGGCCCTTTTACTACTATCGCAGTTGCTGGATAGTTGGGCAGGTTGTGTGATGGCAATCAGCAATTCGGCGGGGAAAGAGAAGTTAAAGTTGAATGAGGTTGTTAGCATGATTCTATCCGAGGAGGTTAGGAGGAAATCGTCCGAATCAGAAGGTTCAGGTTCAGCCCTAAATTTCGAGCAGAGAGGCAGAAGCCAGAAGAAAGGGAACCAGAACAGGAATCGGTTGAAATCAGTGAAGAAGAGGTCGAACTCGAAGGTTAGGTCTATCAAAGGGAAGTGTTAGAACTACGGACAGGAGGGCCATATGTCTTCAGTCTGTAAAGCACCAAAGAAGGATGCGAGTGAGAAGGAGGCTCATATCGTGCAGGATGCCGTGATCCTTGCTATGGATAGCGATTCTGATTCTTGGGTCATCGACTCAGGAGCCTCTTTCCATGCCACTGCTAATAGGAAATTACTTCAGAACTATGTAGCAGGGGACTTTGGTAAAGTATACTTGGGGGACAATGAACCTTGCAATATTGTTGGAAAGGGCGACGTTCAGATACAGATAAAGGGCTCTAAGTGGAACTTGAAGAATGTGAGACACGTGCCAAAGCTGAAGAGGAATCTTGTTTCGGTGGGACAGCTTGGAGCAGAAGGCTACGTTTCGATATTCACCTGGGATTCGTGGAGAATCTCCAACGGTACGATGGTTGTTGCCCGAGGCAATAAAACGGGAACTCTCTACCTCACTTCACATGCGAGTGACACCCTCGCAATTGTAGCTGGCAAGGAGAGTACAGATCTGTGGCACAATAAGTTGGGACACATGAGTGAGAAGGGGATGAAAATTCTACATTCACACGGAAAGCTAACCGGGATCGACGCCGTGGAAGTCGGAGTTTGTGAAGACTGCATCTTTGGGAAGCAGAAGAGGGTTAGTTTTCAGAAGGGTGGAAGGCCCCCTAAAGCTCAGAAGCTAGAGTTGATTCATACAGATGTATGGGGCCCAGCCAGTGTGTCTTCTTTTGGCGGTTCGAGATACTACGTCACCTTTATCGACGATCACTCGAGGAAGGTGTGGTTTACTTCATGAAGCACAAGTCAGAGGTGTTTGAAATCTTCAAGAAGTGGAAGGCCATAGTCGAGAACGAGACAGATCTGAAGGTGAAGTGTTTGAGATCAGATAATGGTGGAGAATACGAGCTGGAGGAGTCCAAGAGGTTTTGTGCTACGAATGGGATTCGCTTAGAGAGCACTACTCCAGGGACGCCGCAGCAGAACGGTATTGCAGAGAGGATGAACAGGACCTTGACAGAGCGTGCGCGGAGCATGCGATTACATGCAGGTTTGCCTAAGATATTTTGGGCGGATGCGGTGCATACGGCAGCATACCTTATTAATCACGGGCCATCAGTTTCATTAGATTTTGGGATTCCAGAGGAGGTTTGGAGTAGAAAGAAGATAAATCTCTCACACTTGCGGGTATTTGGCTGCGTGGCATATGTTCATATCAGTGACCATGTCAGGGACAAGCTAGAAGTGAAGTCACAGAAGTGCACATTCATTGGATACGGCATTGATGAGTTCGGTATCGCCTTTGGGATGAGAAGAACAGGAAGATCATCAGGAGCCGGGATGTGATATTCAATGAGGAGGTGATGTACAAGGACAGGGACAATGCCAAGGATAGCCGAAGCAGTGGGAGCAGCACTACGGATACAGGTGGATCTGAGTACATGGATATTGAGGAACTTCCAGATAGGGGAGATGATGTTTGTTCTGACCACAGAATGGAGGAGGCTCCAGGTGCAGAAGAAACAACCCAGGGCGTGGAGCCTAGGAGGTCATCCAGGGTACCCAAACCAAATCCCAGATATCTTTCATCTCTTGACTATTTATTATTGACAGATAGCGGTGAGCCGGAAAGCTATGAAGAGGCGATGCAAGTGAGTGAATCTTAGCAGTGGGAGCATGCGATGCAGGAGGAGATGGATTCTCTACTCACTAATGAGACATGGGAGTTAGCCCAGTTACCTGCGTAGAAGAAAGCCTTGCACAATAAATGGGTCTACCGGGTCAAGCAGGAGAGTGATGGAAGCAAGAGATTCAACGCCAGATTAGTAGTGAAAGGGTTTCAACAGCGGGAAGGAGTTGACTACACGGAGATATTTTTCCCTGTTGTGAAACTCACAACCATCAGAGTGGTGTTGAGTTTGGTAGCTACAGAAGACCTCTTCTTTGAGCAGTTAGACGTGAAGACTGCCTTTCTTCATGGTGACTTTGATGAAAAAATCTACATGAAGCAGCCTGTTGGCTTCATTGAAGAAGGAAAGGAAGAGATGGTGTGCAAGCTCAAGAAGACCTTATATGGTTTAAAACAGGCTCCGAGACAGTGGTATAAGAAGTTTGATAACTTCATGCAGAACAATGGCTACAGAAGATGCAATTCGGATCATTGCTGTTATTTCAAAAGGTTCGAGTCCAGCTTTATTATTTTGTTATTATATATTGATGACATGTTGGTAGCAGGACCGTGTTTAGAGGAGATAAACAGTTTGAAGAGGTAGCTAGCAAAGGAATTTACAATGAAGGATCTGGGTGCAGCGAAGCAGATTCTAGGGATGCGAATCAGTAGGAATGAAGCTGAAGGGACATTGAGATTGAGCCAAGCTGAATACATTGAGAAGGTACTTCAGAGGTTCAACATGCAAAATGCTAAAGTAGTTAGCACACCCCTTGGAAGTCAGTTCAAGCTATCTAAGGAGCAATCGTCTAAGATAGATGCAGATAGAGAGTATATGAGCAGGGTGCCATATTCTTCGGCCATTGGGAGTCTCATATACGCGATGGTTTGTACGAGGCCGGACATCGCCATGCAATGGGAGTTGTGAGCAGATTTGCAAGCAATCCTGGGAAGCAGCATTGGGAGACCGTGAAGTGGATAATGCGGTACTTGAGAGGGACAACAAACAAACCACTATGTTTCAGGAGGAAAGAATTGGTGCTGCAGGGATACGTGGATGCGGACTTCGCCGGTGATCATGATACGAGGCGAAGCACCACGGGGTATGTTTATAGCTTAGCGTCGATAGCAGTGAGTTGGGTCTCACGTCTGTAGAAGATTATGACTTTGTCTACAACCGAGGCTGAGTATGTCGCGGTGACTGAAGCAAGCAAGGAGATGATCTGGTTGAACGGGTGCTTGGAAGAGTTAGATCTGAAGCAAGGGAGAGGAGTTCTTTATTGTGATAGCCAGAGCGCTATACATCTTGCCAAAAATCCAGTATATCATGCCAGAACGAAGCACATCGATGTCAAATACCATTTTATACGCTCGCTAGTTGAAGACGGAAAGTTATATTTAATGAAGATTTTGGGGAGTTAAAATCCGGCGGACATGTTGACGAAGGCAGTCACCATTGAGAAACTAGAGTTATGCGCAACTTCAGTTGGCCTTCACGAGTAGAAGACGAAGGCGGAGCCACACTACGAGGATCGGCGAGATCGCCGGGATAGTGTTGATTGAAGGAAGAATTTTTCGGGGGAAAAGATACATGCGAAGAAGGGGAGAGTTCGGGGAACTCATTGCAAGCACTTTGGTCTCCAAGTGGGAGATTGTTAGTCTAAGGTGTAGACCCAAAGTTCGACAAGAGCTGGAATAAAAAAGAAGAGAAAACGAGCAGAAAGATCCACGGTCGACCGATCTGGTCGACCGCGAACGTGCACAGGGGCTGGGAGAGCTTGGATCAGGTCGCGGTCGACCGCCAAAACCCTGTAGGAAAACTGCTCTTGGGTTTTGCGATCGGTCGACCGCGCCGGTCGACCGCCAAACTCTCTGGAGTCTGATCGGTCGACCGTGTCGGTCGACCGGGAGTATTTTTGGCATATTCCTATTTCTTTTGGGATTCTGTTTCAACCAGGATTCTATATATATACCCCAAACGTTTTAGGGTTTGTACATCATCAAAAAGAGAGCTTTTTGACTGCAAAGAGAGAGAGAATCTCAGAGTGATTAATCCCTTGTTTGAGAGCTTGTATTTTCTTCTTTAATTAATAAAAGATTGTGTGGTGTGGCTCCCAACCACGTAGGCACGTTTCTGAACCTCGTTAAATCTATGTATTCGTCTCCTTTTACTATTTTGCAAGGTTAGATCTTTATTTGTGATTTTATTCCTACTTTCCTACTTTCAACACAAGGTCCGGAAGGGCAAGGGTTCGATTGATTGTTTCGAATTCCCAACAGAGCTAGTCATGCTAGATGGACTGTATATGAAGATAAACCTCAGCTAGAGTGGGGGCTAAGGTTAGAGTTTTCATAGAATCTTTGAAAATGGCATCAGACGAACCAAGAAATAATTGCCGCAAAAAGGGGTCTAATGTTGCCATTTATTAGCCACATTTGTTCCTAACTCGTACCAACAGCTCATATTTAGCTCAACCTGAAGATTCTACATATCTTCTCTACACTTTCACTCTTGTATATTATCAACTATACTCTGCTGTTACGCCAACTTCAGTTTTGTACGCCTTCTTTTAGGGAAAAAAAAATGGTACACAAGTGATAGGTCTCTTGGCCATCTTTCTCAAAAGAATTATCACATACCCTTCCCAATAGAGCGGTCGACAGAGTTCTTGGTCAAGGAGTACATTGAAGAGGTAGTTCGATGGAGTACAGTAAGTGTAATGTTGGATAGCCACAAGATCCACACTAAGAGCCTATAAACAAGCTTGGGAACGAGGCTTAGGTTCATTTCGACGTGCCACATGTAGACATTTGGACAATCAGAGAAAACAATTCAGACTTTGGAGGACATAACGTCGAAAACGTGCTTAATCGATTTCAGAGGTGCATGGGAAGACTATCTACACTTGGTGGAGTTTTCTTATTGTTGTGCGCAGCGGAACCGAAAGAACATAAACACAAACGATATAGAATCACAACCAATAAGTAAAACAAGAATCAAACAATGCAAGACACAGATTTTACGTGGTTCGGCAATATTATACCTATGTCCACGGGGCAAGGAGGGGAGAGATTTCACTAATATGGAGAAAGAGAGTACAAATAGGGTTTATAATCACACAAAACCTCACAAATAAAACCTTAAAACAAGCTCTCAAATACCTTACAATTTCTCTCTCAAAGTCTACTCAAAACCCTCTCAAAAAAAAGAAGTCTGTTAAAAACGTCTCTACAAGCCCTAGAAACGTCATGTTCCTATTTATATCAAATAGGAATTCAAAACCAACTGGAAAAAACTAACCATGCCCATAACCGCAATCCAATCGACCGGACATGATGTTTCGGTCGACCGACCAGAAGATCGAAATTCTACCCTGTAATCCCGCATATCTTCGGTCGACAGCACAGACATGGTCGGTCGACCGGATCATATCTTCAGTCGACCACACATACATGGTCGGTCGACCGGCCAGAACATGGTTATAAAACCTTGTTCTATGCATGTTTTTGGTCGACCAAACCTAGCCCGCGGTCGACCGGCTAGCACCCAAAATATTTACAGCTTCGTTTTTCTTGTACTTTTTTGTCGTTTTCGCCATTTCTACAAATCTCCACCTCGGTGAAGTTTTTCTAAAACTGAGTCGACCCTAATACCAATCATCCCACTCATTGCGTCCAATACGAAGTGGAGTCAATCCACATTAACGGACTCAATCTACAACAAGTCAAAAACCCAAATGAGAATACAAATAATCTGCACCATGTCGGTATCAACTCATCAAACTGACTGTCTACGTATCCTCTTGCCCAATGAATCAAGCCTCACATAGTTCACCAAATGGCCTCTAAAGACCCTCAACAGTGAAGACTGTTCAACAATTCAAAACAATGACCAAATTTTACCCTAGTAATAACTTTGGTCAACATATCCGCCGGATTATCCTTTGTGTGGATCTTCTTTAATATAATGTCTCCATCATCCAAGACATCTCGCACAAAATAGAACCTGACATCAATGTGCTTTGTTCGGGCATGATACACCTGGTTCTTTGCCAAACAGATAGCTGACATACTATCACACTTTACCCTGATAGTATTCTGTGCAACCCCCAAGTCATTCAATAACTTCTGCAACCACAAAGCTTCCTTCACAGCTTCAGTCAACGCCATATACTCTGCCTCCGTAGTAGAAAGGATCACTATAGACTGAAGTATACATCTCCAACACACCGGTGCTCCTGCTAGTATAAATACATATCCACTAGTAAACTGGCGCTTGTCAAGATCTCCAGCATAATCCGAATTCACATATCCAACACAATCCTACACATTCTTCTCAAATACCAAACCAACATCTACAGTACCTTTGATATATTGTAGAATCCACTTTATGGACTCCCGATGACCCTTCCTCAGGTCGTGCATGTACCTAGATACCATACTCACGGCATGTGACAAATCTGGCATTGTACACATCATAGCATACATAAAGCTACTCACTATACTGGCATATGAAACTTTTGACATGTGCTCACGATCCTCAGCTGAAACATATGATATCTTAGTCGAAAGCTTAAAATGGAGAGCCAATGGAGTACTCACCGCCTTGGCATTGTTATCAAAATTGAATTTTTTTTCAGCATCTTCTACAAATAACTCCTCTGTGTCAAATTCAACCTCCCTTTTACCCTGTCTCTCTCAATCTCCATACCCAATATCTTCTTTGCTTCTCCAAAATCATTCATCTTAAATTCGGATGAAAGCTCCTTTTTTAACTTTCTAATAGCTAAAGTATTTCTGGAAGTAATGAGCATATCGTTAATATATAATAATAAATAAATATACTCACCTTTCTGTAGCTTGTGCATATAAACACACGGGTCATATGGGCTCCTCGTGTACCCTTAGCTAATCATAAAACTATCAAATCTCTTGTACCATTGTCATGACGATTGCTTCAATCCATAAAGAGACTTCTTCAGTTTGCATATCAAATCTTCCTTGCCTGCAGCTTTAAAACTCATAGATTGTGTCATATAGATTTCTTCTTCTAAGTCTCTATATAGAAAGGTTGTATTCGCATCCATTTGGACCAAATCCAAAACCAGCTATGACACCAATGCCAATAATATCCTTATCGACGAATGCTTCACGATCGGTGAGAATACTTCGTTATAATCTCTTCCCTCAAGCTGGGCATATCCTTTGGCAACCAATCTAGCTTTGTACCGAATGTCCCCATTAGAACATCCTTCTTTCTTTGCATATACATACTTGCATCGAATAGCTTTCTTACCCTTTGGTAGCTTTGCAAGTTCCCAAGTAACGTTTTTCTAAAGAGAGTGCATCTCCTCCTTCATAGCTTCCCTCCATTTGATTGAATCAAAGCTTGACTCTGCTTCCTTATATGTAGAAGGTACCAAAATCATCAACAACCTCAACTGATAAAGCATATGAAACCATCTCTTCATCATATCTAGCTGGCCGACGAATAACCCTTCTTGGTCTATTAGCTGCAATGGACTCCTTAACATGACCATGTCCCTGAGTTCTAATATCCACTGTATCCTCCATATGTTCATCTGTCATCACGTCTCCTCTCAGTACCACCTTTGTAGGAGCCTCAATAGATACAATATTATCTGAAGTCTGTAGAGTCACATCATCCTCCACTTCCTGTGGTATCCTGCTAGTTTGGCCCTCCTCCATCTACTAAGGAACTTAAGGCCTCATCATATATGCCTCATCAAAAGTGACATCTCTGCTAATGATTATCTTCTTGTCTTATGGATCCCACAACTTGATGCCTTTAACTCTATTTCTAAATCCCACAAAGATTACTTTTCTAACCCTTGGATTTAATTTCTCATCATTCACATGATAGTAAGTTGGACACTCGAAAATCCAAAGCAACTCATAATCACTAGCCATCGATCCAGACCATAGCTCCATAGGAGTCTTCTCATGTATCACGGTGCACGGCAACCTATTCACGAGATGGCTTACATAAACCAACACATCGGCCCAAAATGATCTAGTCAATCCACTCTGTGAGAACATACAACGCACCTTCTCCAGTAAGGTACGGTTCAATCTCTCGGCCATCCCGTTTTGTTGCGATGTCTTCCTAACTGTGAAGTGTCGCCTAATACCGTGATCCCAACAAAACTATAGAAATAGATCACTCTTGTACTCACCATCATTATCTGAATGAAGTATCTTCATCTTTCTACCTGTCTGCAGCTTCACTTTCTTCTTTCACTCCACAAATATATCCAAGACCTCAGGTTTATGCTTTATAGGGTATATATCAGATTCCTCCTGAAATAATTATCAATGAAAGTGATAAAATAATTAGCCCCACCAAGTGATGTGTGCTTGGAAGAACCCAAAACATATGTGTGAACGTAATCCAATATACCTTGGGTGTTGTGAATTATGGTGCTAAAATTTACTTTTGTCTTCTTTCCAAGTATACAATGCTCACATAACTCCATCTTACAGGTCTTTGCACCTTTCAACAGCCCTTGTTTCGCCAATACCTACAGTGACTTATCACCAATGTGTCCCAATTTTATATGCCATAAGCTGGTAGTATCCTCCTCTGTGGTAATCGAAGCTGTCAGACCTCCTGTTGCTGTCTTTCCCTTTAAGTAGTAAATGTTATTTTCTCTGACACCTCTCATCACCACCATGGACCCCTTTGTAACCTTTAGAGTTGTATTCTTCAAGATCACCCTATAGCCTGCTGCCTCCAAAGTTCCAAGTGAAATGATATTCTTTGTCAACTGCGGAACGAATCTCACTTTCTTCAGCTCCCTAGTCACCCCATCACACATCTTGATTCGGACTGTTCCAATACCACTAATAGAGCATACGTGATAATTATCTATGAGTACGACATCCCCTCTTTCTAACTCCTCAAAGCTGGAGAACAAATCCTTCTTAGGGCAAATATGGTATGTAGCACCCAAATCTATTATCCACTCCGTAGAGTCAGCATAGCAAACTGACGGTGGTGCTGGGCATGAGTAGCCTGAAGAATCTGAATCTGAATCTGAATCTGAATTGTCGCCACTAGCTTTAGCAATATTCACCTCTGAAGCTTGTACGGCTTTCCCCTTATTCTTCCCGGCTCATTCTTTTAACTTTAGGCATTCGTTCTTCCAATGTCCATCTTCTCTGCTTCGACTTTGAGCGATTGAATGGATGATGGTTTGAACTACGGCCTCTCACTACGAATGCATCTCCTGATGCCTTCTCGAAGGGTTCACTATCACTCTTCCTCAACTCATAATTCACCAATGCTAAGATCACCTCCTTGTAGCTGATAGTGGTTCTACCATTGATCATAGTAAGGACAAAAGTATTATAATCATCCTCTGGTAACGAACACAATAACAACATTCTCTTGTCTTTATCCTCTATCATGATATCCACATTGGTCATATCCGACAGCAACTTTGTGAAGTTATTGACATGCACTCTAATAAAAACTCCCCTCTTCATCTTGAATTGGTAAAACTTTTTCCTCAAATGAAGCTGATTCTCAAAGCTCTTCGTCAAGTACTTGTCATTAAGTGTTTCCCACAACCGTTTCGCCGACGTCTCGTTCATCACATCATAGATCAAATCCGACATCAAGCATGAACTAATAACCCACATGCTCTGCTGTTAACCTTCTTCCAAACCTTCTCCTCAATATCAGCGGGTTTCTCTTGTAATTCAAGAGTCTCCTTTAAATTCTGGGCATCCAACACATCCATCACCTAACACCTCCACAAACCGAAGTTTATCTTACCATCAAACTTCTGAATAGCAATTTTAGTGTTATTGATGCTCAAACCCTGTATCGCCTTCGAAAGAGACGACCTCGATGTACTTGCTTCACCCATGTTAATAACCTGATCTCTTCAAACAAGAATCATGTAGAGAATCCTCCAAACGAGCCCCAAGCCAAAACCCGAAGCTCTGATGCCACTTGTTGTGCGCAGCGAAACCGAAAGAACACGAACATAAACAGGATTGAATCACAACAAATAGGTAAAACAAGAATCAAACAATACAAGACACAGATTTTACGTTGTTCGGCAATATGCCTACGTCTATGGAGCAAGGAGGAGAGAGATTTCATTAATATGGAGAAAGAGAGTATAAATAGGGTTTACAATCACACAAAATTTCACAAATAAAACCCTAAAACAACTTACAATTTCTCTCTCAAAGTTTGCTCAAAACCCTCTCAAAAAAAGACTGTTAAAAATGTCTCTACAAACCCTAGAAACGTCATGTTCCTATTTATATCAAATAGGAATCCAAAACCAACTGGGAAATACTAACCATGCCCATAATTGCAATCTGATCGACCGGACATGATGTTTTGGTCGACCGACCAGAAGATCAAAATTCAACCCTGTAATCTAGCATATCTTCGCTCGACCGCACAGACATGGTCAGTCGACCAGATCACATCTTCGGTCGACCGCACATACATGATCGGTCGACCGGCCAGAATATGGTGTAATACCCCAACCCTTGAGAGGGTGATGTGATTAGTATTGATAGATTTGATTGGAATACTCATACCACCAAGATGTATCTTTTTTCGAAAACCCAACTCTTAGAAACTCTAAAGTTAAGCGTGCTTGGCATGGAAAAATTCTAGGATGGGTGACCCCCTGGGAAGTTTTCCAGGGAGCGCGTGAGTGAGGACAAAACGTGCTGAAAAGACATGTGGTGGTTTGTGAGGCCAGTCCATCATATCTAATAACGTACCGACTCCGGGATTCCGGGGCGGGGCATTACATATGGTTATAAAACACTATTCCGTGCACGTTTCAGGTCGACCAGACCTAGCCCGCGATCGACCAGCCAGCACCCAAAATGTTTTCACCTTCGTTTTCCCTATACTTTTTCACCGTTTCTACACTTATGACAATAGTTACCAAACAAACATCCATGTGACAATTTTAGGTTTTGTATGTAAAGAGG
>BQKN01005913.1:0-10345 GCA_022839385.1 Asparagus kiusianus | reverse complement strand
AGTTCATGATTTTTGTATGTTTTTGTAATCTATATTTGAACTATGAAAAATTTGTTTCGATTTGTATTTTGAATTCATTATAAAATACTTCTATGATGATGTTTATGTGTTTGTGCTTATGGATCATTTTTTTGTGCTTTATAATGTATTCTTTTTGTGGTTTGATCAAGTTTTACCAAAAAAAATTTCTTTATTTATCAAACATCATTATTGGATATATATACTTTATTTTGAGTTTTCATATGAGAGGTTTGTGTTTAAGCAAACCTCCATATTTATTGGGTGTTTATTTACCAAATCATGTTTATCGGGTGCTAAAAATGTTTATATTGGTTGAAACAAGCTGAAGAGCTTGATATTGTTGCCTTTCTTGCCATTTTGATATTGATTTACTTCTTTTGTGATTTACTTGTGATTTATGATTTTATTTGGTTGAACTATTTTCATTTAAAAACTTTTTTCATGATTATCATGTTCTTCTTTCTTTTGATTTCATAAATCTATTTATACATTGTTTTTATGTTTGAGTATTGAGATATATTTTTTTCATATTGACATATTTATAAGTGTGCTAATTGTATTTTTCTATGTGAGTTTTGCTTAAGCATGTTTTTATCTTGCTTGCTCACATGCTTGTCTTAGTCTTAGTACTTCATTTCATATATTCCGTAAGACATTTTGATAAGGGGAGCCATACCGATTTCTTTTATTGTTTTATACTCACCGTGCTTATAGGTAAGGAGAGCTTTTGCTCTCTTCATTATTTTGTTTTCACTATTTTTGATGTTGTCAAAGGGGGAGAAACAAGTTGATTGTGAGTATATTTATGTGTATTTTGCTTTATTTTATATTTTACATACTCTTTTTGTAAATTTTTTATCATCATCAAAAAGGGAAAGATTGTTGGTCTTTTTGTTTTGATGATGTTTTAACAAACAATTGCTTAGGTATAATTAGTTTGTCTAGTGTTTGTATTTTTGCATTTAATCTAGGCAAACAATGTACTGAGGTTGGATGGAATTAAGCTAAACGATCACATCAAATGGAGGTTAGTAGAATAGTGGAGTGAAGCCATTACAATTCAAGTCCAATTCAAGATCAAGTTTCATCCTTAAAGTTTACCAAGATGAGCTTATTGAAGATCAATTGCTTAGGTATAATTAGTTTAGGTTTTATAAAATGTGTGTAGATACTTTAAGCTCAATCATATATACACATACACATTTTGGTTTTATAGATTTCAAGTTTATATAAATATGAAATAAATATACTTACTTATATACATACATACATGTTTCATATTTATCATTTTTGGTTTTGGTAAACAATGTGTTTAGCTACATAAACAAGAAAACTTTATAACACATATATAAATATATTTTCATGTTTTGAACGATTTACAAAATAAATGATATCTTACAAATGAAAAATGAAATTTGAGAATTCTAAAAAGTTATATTACATGTTTACAAACATTTTCCAAAATTTTATAATTTTTGGAATTGATTTACTATGCTGAATTAATTTTACAAAATTGGGTATTTCAGAAGTTTTTAGAATCTGAAATATCTGTGTTCAAATATTTATTTCTCACAAATGAAAAGTGATATTTCTGAAATTCTTAAACTAACATATAAATATACATGTTTAGAAACATACCTCAAATTGTCATAAATTTTTGAGTTAATTTGCTATTTTTAATTGATTTTATAAAATCAGCTACATAAAAATTTCAGAATCTGCCAAAACTGTCAACGGTCGACTTCATCAGTCGACTGATGACATGTTTTCAGCCAATAACGAGTATTAATGGCTATTTTTTTGTTTTTTGTGAGTTTTTGGGGGGGTTTTGGATGGTTTAAGAGGTTATAAAAAACCCTCAACTTTCATTGTTTCATATGGTTGTTTTAAGAGGTTGTTTAGTTTTTGTTTCAAGTGTGTTTTGTGTGTAATTGTTTTTACAAGAGGAGGAGATCATCTATTTGGTGTTTGGACTTCAACTTCATCTCTCTCTCTGTCTCTCTCTCTTGATTCCTAGAGAAAATTTTCCAAACTCAATTTTATCTTTACATTTATATATTTGTTTGATTATCATTTTGTATTAAGCTAGATTTCATAATTGAGTTTAGTTTTAATTATTTCTCATGGCTTACTGATAATCATATTTTATTGTAATTTCATACCGTCATTATCTATTTTATATGAATAAATATGCCACTAATAATTATTTTTATCTTTAAATGCATGTTAATGAAGAATAAATCTCAAACTCTCATCTCTCAACAAAAACCCCCATTGATTAAATGAAGAAATGAAGCAAAGAAGCCCATTGGAAAATTAATTTCTAAATTATCCAAAGCCCTAGCTAAGAAGAAGAATTAAAGCCTAAGAAATCCCAAAGCCCAAACAAATGCATGAAGAAATCAAGAAATTGTCCAAGGCCCAAGCCTAAGAGAAAACCCAATAGGAATCTGCGGACAACAACCAGGGATAACTTGACATCGATGCCAGCATCGATGGGGGCATCGATGCCAGCATCGATGCTCGTATCGATGCCAGCATTGATACCCCTATCGATGCTGGTATCGATACCTCCGTCATTCTGTTACAGATCTATGGCTAAAATTTTCTTGTTTTGGATAAGATTTCAATCCAAGGGCTCTCATTCACTGATGTTTACTATAAATAAGGGTAGAGAGTGAGGGGTTTGGGGTGTAAAAAGTTTTATAACTCTATTTAGAGAGGAGGGTTACTCTTAATAGAGAAGACCTTCCAAAAATTATAACTTTTTGTTGCAATCAATAAAAGAATTTTTCTCCACTTTAAATTTTTTTTTCTCCTATTTGTTGAATGATGAGGATGGAGATGAAGAGCAATTTGAAGGTATGCATTTTTTTAATTTTCCTCTTTTATTTCTTTTTAGTAATTTCTTTATTATTGCTTATTAGTTAGATTTACATTCATCCTTGTAGTCTAGATTTATTTTTTTGTCTTTTTATTTTTTTTTGCACTTTAATTTATAGAGTAGATTTATTTTCTTGTATTTAATTTTTACAATTTATTTTGTAGTTTAGATATTAATTCTTTGTAGTTAGATTTATTTCTTGTTCATAGTTTAGATTTTTCTTTTCTTTTTCTTTTTGCAATTAGTTATTTTTCTTTTTGCTTTTATTTCTTAAGATGTGAAATTAATTCTTGTAGGAATCTTAGAATTGTATGAAACTAGTCTAATTTCCTTTATATTATATGAATTATTCTCTTTCACTTAAAATATTCATGTTTAGGATGATCAACTAGAAAACTAATTGGTAGAAGAAGAATTTGATAATCTATACTTATCTTAAATGGTTTGATAGGTTATGCTTATGAATTCTAGGATTACTATCTTGCTGTTGTTCTTATCATGAATAGTAATTTTGACTTAGATGATAATTTGATAGGTTATACTTTCCTTAAATGGTTTGATAGTCTATGCTTAATAAATCTAAGTTAAAATATGATAAAAAGAGAATAGTTTGTATTTTGTAATTAAGATTAGCTAGTGGATTAAATTCTAGATTTCTCATATCTTTAATTGAATCATTCATCTTGACTTTATTGAATTTTCTTTTCATTCTTGATTTTATTTCTTGATTTTATTCATTCTTCTTCCTTGCCTTGTGATTTTTTTTATTCTTTGATTCTTTCTTCTCTCTAAAATTCAATTTATTGTCTCTTGCATATATTCACAACAATCACTCATCACAATCACACTTATTCTTTAAGCCTATTTCTTTCATGCACAAAACATAAGAACCAATTCTAATAATCTCTTAAAATCACTTTCCTCGTGGGATTGATATTTTTATACTATAACTTGATCAATTGTTCACTTGCAATTTTGGTACATAATTATGTCGCATCAAGTTTTTGGCGCTGTTGCTAGGGAAAGTATTTAAATAGGATTTTATTATTTTGGTTCTTTAACTTGTGTGTTTTATTGTGAAGGAACCGCTGGGAGCTTGAAAATCTTGAATTGAAGATCAAGAACTTGTAGAATTGCTTTCGGGTAATTCTTCTTTCTAGCATTTTTAATTCCACCCTTTTTAGTTAGCTTCACAATTAGAGACAATTAGGATTTAAAAAAAGATTTTACTTTTGTTGACCATAATAAAATTCACCTTTCACTTGGATATTAACTAACAAGATAATAAATTCAAACAAGAGCTCTCTTCTCACATTTGATTGTTGTTGACCATAATTTAAAAAAATGATTTTTTTTCTCATCCTTTTTAGTCGGTTTTAATTTCTAGGGTTGCATTTCATATAGTTAGTAGGAATTCACCAAAGTGATTGTAGCACTTGATTTGACACATACTTAAAACATTTTTAAGGGCAAAACCCCTAATCAAGATAAGGTAAGGGATTTCATCACCCTTTCCTTAGCCCACAAATCACTAATTCCTCACTTCACAAACCCAAGCCTCCTAAAACTCATTAGACGTTGGCCCATAAGGACTCGAGCTCAATAAGGAACAAGAAATCCTTAAGTGAACCGGTTCAAGTTTTCTCAGATTAGTTGGTGTCTAAGGCAAGGTTTAGGGGTTGTGTAAAGCGTTCCGTAAGGAATGAGGTACTTAATTGGCCTCTGATCACCCTCTAGTACTATCCTTACCTGGCTAACTGGCTGGGTAAAACTTTAATCTTTTTACTGTAGGAACTTTTGGTTAGGAGCTGGTCTATTTGAGTTAGGCTAAACCCTAGAATTAGAGTGTGATTGAAAAGTGATTGATTTGATTTGATTTGTTTTAGTTAGGATTTTTCTTTATCTTTTTCTTCTCATAAAAAAACTAATTTTCTTTCTTTCCTAAAAAAAAGTTGTTTTGGTGTATGTAAACTTGGGTTAGGGATAATTCTCATCGTTTAATCCGTGTTGAACCAATCCAAGAAATGGCAAATTAACCCGTTCTCCAGGATATGTGTTACCCCACCAGAAATGCAATTCCATCTTGCATAAGGCTCCTCGAAGTAAATGGAGAAAATTTCAAGCTTAGACCGCATTACATAAACATGCTTCCCAAATTCCTTAGAAATGAAACAGAAGATGCATATATTTTTATTTCGAAATTTGAGAAAGTGTGTATTATGATTAAAATGAGAGAATTAACCGAAGATGTGATTAAGCTTAGATTTATTCTATTTGCTCTTAAGGATAAAGCTAAAAAATGGCTGTACAGCTTACCGACAAATTCCATCTCAACTTGGGATGAATTTGTCACCGTTTTTCTTAAGAAAATTTTCCCTATTCACAAAACGTAAAGCTAAAGAACAGCATTTAAAACTTTAAATTATCCTGGGAGAGCCATTCTGGAAATATTTTAACCGATTCAAAGATCTTTTAATCCAATGTCTTTATCATGGTCTAGAGAAATAGCGATTGTGCCAAGTCATATATGAAGAGTTGGACTATTCTTTAAAAACATCTTTAGAATCGATGTGTCAGGGAGATTTTATGAGGAAAACACAGATGAAGCTTGGAAATTCCTAAAAAGTCTATCCGAGAAAACAATGCAGTGGGAACACTGTGATGACAGGGTTTCATCAGTTCTCCAATCTAAGTCTAGTGGTCTTTCTCTGGAGTCAAACATTGTTTCTGAAGCAAGGATGGCAACAACTCTGCATAGGTTAGAAGCCTTAGAAGTTAAGGAATGAGCTCCAGCTCAAATCAATCATGTTTCTACCCCGGGATGTCATAACTGTCAGTCTTCTACCCACGTTTCAGAGGAATGCCCTCTCCTAGGAAACAACCATGTATTAGAACAGATGAACGCTGCATTCCAGCATCCTAGAAATGATCCATTTTCTCCAACCTACAATCCAGGTTGAAGAAATCATCCTAACTTTGCATGGAATCAAGAAAATTCTCCCGAAAATCAAAACTTCATTCCCGCATCTAACCCACAATTCCCTAGGGGAAATACACTTCCATTTAACGCACCAAACAATTTTCAATAAGCTAACCTAGTTTTTCCAACCCAACATCCTCATCCTCACCAGCCTACAAATCCTTCAAATTCTGATCATGACAAACGTTTAAATGTCTTAGAAAAGGGTTTAGAAGCTATGATCAAAGCTTCTACACAAACTACCAATATGTTGACCCAGTCATCCACCACTCTAAATTCCTTCATGCAAACAACCGGCCAAGTGCTCAACTTGAACACTCAAGCCATAGCCCGGTTAGAAACCCAACTTGGGCAACTAACCACTGCCGTGAGTGAGAGAGAGAAAGGAAAATTCCTAAGTCAACCTGTTACAAACCCTAAAGACAATGGATCCAGTTCAAACCATCCAGCTCATGTGAATGCAGTTCACACACTACGATCAGGAAAACAAATAGACAACCAAGTTAGAATGCCATCGGATCAAACCCCTTCTCCCATCCAACACACTCCTTCCGACGAAGCAATTCCTTCTGATGACCAAAACGCTGAACATGAGATTGAGCCTGATCTAGATATGTATAGGCCCGTTGCCCCCTTTCCAGATAGACTCAAACCTAGGAAAAACTCTCTGTATGTTGAGAAAATCCTAGAAACATTTAAACAAGTCAAGATCAACATTCCTCTCCTAGATGCAATCGAACAAATCCCCTCTTAGGCAAAGTTCTTGAAGGACTAATGCACTAAGAAAAGAACCACCAATGTCCCCAATAAAGTCTTCTTAGCTGCCAACCTCAGTGAAATTTTTTCAAAACCCATGCCGTTAAAACATAAGGATCCTGGTTGTCCCACAATTCTATGCGTCATAGGTAACACTCACATTGATAAGGCACTTCTAGACTTGGGAGTCAGCGTCAACCTCCTTCCTTATTCAGTCTATCAATAACTAGGTGCAGGAGAACTTAAACCGACAAGATGCACTCTACAGTTAGCTGATAGATCTGTAAAAATTCCCAAAAGAGAAGTGGAGGATGTTCTGATCAAAGTTGGAGAGTTTATTTTCCCTATTTATTTTATTATCTTGGAAATGCAACCCGTTTCTAATCTCAAAAGTCAAATCCCCGTCATTCTAGGAAGACCGTTCTTAGCCACCTCAAATGCTTTGATCAATTGTAGAACTAGTCAAATGAAACTATCTTTTGGGAATATGACTGTTGACCTCAATATCTTCAACCTAGGAAGGCAGCCTAGTGATCCATCTGATCAACCCATGAAAGTGAATTTCATTCAGGGAATATCAAGTGAGCAACAAGAGAGAGTGTGTGAGTCAGATTCAAGTGCATCTGACTTAGTAATTAAGGAGTTTTCTGATGACGAACTAGAGTTAGATCTGCTGGTCAATCATGTTTTTGCTGTTGGCTGGCAACGAGAACCTTTTGAGATAAAACCCCGAGTCCAACTTCACCCATCTATGGAGGAACCCCCTAAGTTAGAGCTCAAACCTCTACCTAAAAATCTAAAGTAT
Source organism: Asparagus kiusianus (assembly GCA_022839385.1). NCBI lineage: Eukaryota > Viridiplantae > Streptophyta > Magnoliopsida > Asparagales > Asparagaceae > Asparagus > Asparagus kiusianus. The sequence continues at coordinate 2,899 of BQKN01005913.1, read as the reverse complement.
GCCTACTTAGGGGAGAACGAGTCTTTACCAGTCATTATTTCTTCTGACATAACTACCAGTCAAAAGGAAGCTCTCTTAGATGTTTTAAGAGAGAATAGGGAAGCCATTGGATGGACCATGGCTGTTATCAGAGGGATTAGTTTAACCATTGTTCAACACCGAATCCATTTGATAGATGATGCCAAACCTACAAGAGATCCTCAACGTAGGTTAAACCCAGTGATGAAAGAAGCTGTTAGGAAAGACATTCTGAAATGTCTCAATCATGGGATCATTTATCCCATTTCTAATAGTTCATGAGTGAGTCTGGTCCAAGTTGTTCTAAAGAAATCTGAGATCACGGTGATCCAAAATAAGGCTAATGAGCTGATTCCCACTCGGATCCAAACTAGATGGCGAGTTTGCATTGACTACCGAAAACTCAACTTAGCCACTCAGAAAGATCACTTCCCTCTTCAATTCATTGACCAAATGTTAGAGCGTTTAGGAGGACATGAGTTCTATTGTTTCCTGGATGGATATTCAGGTTACAATCAAATCCCTATCGCTCCCGAATATCAGGAGAAAACCACCTTCACTTGCCCGTATGGAACATTCGCATATCGACGCATGCTTTTTGGCCTGTACAACGCACCAGCCACATACGTTGCATGATCAGTATTTTTTTCGACATGGTCGAGCGATTTCATAAAATTTTCATGGACGGCTTTTCTATTTTTGGTAACACATTTTCCTAATGTTTTCATCATCTTAAACTAGTCCTAAAATGATGTAGGGAGAAAAATCTGACTCTCAATTGGGAGAAATGTCATTTCATGGTCAAACAAGGCATTGTCTTAGGACATGTAGTTTCCAATAGGGGAATTGAAGTAGACAAAGCTAAGGTAGATCTCAATTCCAATCTCCCTCCTCCCAAAACAGTCAAAGATGTCAGATCGTTTCTTGGTCATGCTGGTTTTTGTCGACGTTTTATCAAGGATTTCAACAAAATTGTTAGACCCTTGACCAATCTCTTAGCCAAGGATACATCATTTGTCTTCTCTCCCGACTGCCTTAAATCTTTTGAATATCTGAAAAAGGAGCTAACCACAGCTCCTATCATTCATGCACCGGACTGGACCTTACCTTTCGAACTGATGTGTGATGCATCCGATTCTGCGATTGGTTCTGTTTTAGGATAACAGTTTGATGGAAAACCGTATGTGATCTACTACGCCAGTAGGACTCTGATTGATGCCCAGCAAAATTACTCTGTCACAGAAAAAGAGTTTTTAGCTATAGTCTTTGCCTTTAAAAAATTCAAGTCCGACCTCATCGGTTCCTTAACCAAAGTTTTCACAGATCATGTCGCACTAAAGTATCTTTTGACAAAAAAGGATGCTAAAGCACGGCTCATTAGATGGATTCTCCTACTTTAAGAGTTTGACATTCAAATTCTTGACAGAAGAGGAACAGAGAACCCCGTAGCAGATCACCTCTCTCGACTCCAAAATACACCAACATCAACCGTTCCGATCAACGAACATTTTCCAAATGAACAACTCCTAGAAATCCAATCTGTTCCATGGTTCGTCGACATTGTGAACTACATAGTCATGAACCAGATCTCTTCTCATTAGCCCAAATAGGATAGATCCTGTTTTCTCTCCCAAGTAAAATACTTTTACTGGGATGATCCATATCTGTTCAAATACTGTCCTGATCAGATCTTTAGGAGGTGTGTTCCCACCGAAGAAACTAGGAGTGTTCTTTCCTTTTGTCATGAGCAAACATGTGGGGGCCACTTTGGCCCAAGAAAAACAGCTGAAAAAATTCTCTAATCTGGGCTATACTGGCCCACTCTTTTCAAGGATTCATATGAGTTTTGCAAAACTTGTACCCGCTGTCAGCTTTTAGGAAAAGTCACTAGAAGAAATATGATGCCCTTACAACCCATCTTATCTGTTGAATTTTTTAATCTGTGGGGTATCGATTTCATGGGACCATTTCCAAATTCTTTTGGAAATGTTTACATTCTAGTAGCCGTTGAATACATGTCAAAATGGATTGAGGCGGTAGCTTGCAAAACTAATGACAACAAGGTCATTGTCAAGTTTTTGAAAGAGAACATTTTTGCACGGTTTGGAGTACCCCGAGCGATCATTAGTGACAACGGTACATATTTCTGTAATCGTTCTTTTGAGGCTTTGATGAGGAAATATTCCATCACACACAAATTGTCAACTCCTTATCACCCCCAAACCATTGGACAAGTAGAGGTCACAAACAGGCAGATCAAACAAATCTTAGAAAAAATAGTTAATCATAATAGAAAAGATTGGTCTGTAAAATTATATGATGCTCTGTGGGCATATAGAACAGCTTTCAAGGCCAATTTGGTGATGTTACCATACAGACTAGTGTTTGGGAAAGCTTTCCACCTACTAGTGGAGTTGGAGCATCGAGTAATGTGGGCAATAAAACAGTTAAATTTTGATTCAGACTCATTAGGTAAGAATAGATTGCTCTAAATAAATGAGTTGGAAGAAATTCGAAATAATGCATACATAAACTCAAAATTTTACAAAGAAAAAACCAAGATTTTTCATGACAAATCAATTTTACGAAAAAAATTCTCTCCAGGACAGAAAGTTTTATTATACAATTTAAAATTTCATATTTTTCCTAGAAAATTGAGATCAAGATGGACAGATCCATTTATTGTAAAACAAGTTTTCTCATATGGGGCTGTCGAGATAGAAAATCCTAAAAATTGTGACATTTTCAAAATTAATGGTCAACGTCTAAAACCATTTTTAGAAATTTCTACACTCGGAGAGGAGGAGGTGTTGGTTCTCAATGAACAACATTATTTGTAATATACATACATACATATATATATATATATATATATATATAT
>BQKN01005906.1:0-20346 GCA_022839385.1 Asparagus kiusianus | reverse complement strand
TATATACATAGAAACCACAATTAAAGTGTGTGTATATATATAACTACATATATATACAACGAAACCAATAAAATGTGTGTGTATATATGATTGAGCTTAAAGTACTTAACACACATAATATAAACTTCTAAACTAGATTACCCAAGCTATAGGTCTTCAATAAGCTCGACTTGGTACACTTGCAGATAAAGCTTAAACTTAGATCTTTAACTTGAATTGTGTAGCTTCACTCAACTATTTCCACCAACCTCCATTTGATATGATCGGTATGGCGCAATTCCATCCAACCTCCAACGTGTTGTTTGTCTATAATAAATAGAAATACACGAACACTAGACAAACAACATTAGTCGTAACTTGTTTGTTAAACATCATCAAAACAAGAAGGCCAACACTCTTTTCTGTAACTCTTCGATTTTCTCATTCGCAGAATGTAATTTTGGTTGAAGTTCAGAATTGTTTACATTACCCTCAACGTTATAGGATGTAGAAAGTGGTGGACCATTATCCTTCCTTTGTATCCAGCACCATATCCTCTCTCATAACCCCCATGGTGCTTTTCTTGCTACCTCATCGAACAACTGAAAGCTTCAATGGACGAGCTTTTGTTGCTGGATCAGCATTTTGAAGTTGAATTTTGAGTTCCTCAACCCTTTCAATAACCTTCTCCTACATACAAATTAAGATTCATAACCTCACAGAAATATCGTAAAAAAATTAGATTCATAACCTAGGAGAAATATTGTTAAGGAAGAAGAATCACAAATAAAACTTACACAAACATCTTTGGTATCCTCATGTGGATAGTCTCCAAGATCCCTCTTTCTTTTATGAGATTTGACCAATACATCAAAATCATCACAGTTTTCGGGATCCAACTCCTTCTATCAAATGAAAAAAGAAATAAGAACCAAAACAATTAAATAGTTAATACTTAGATGTGTGCATTAAAGTAACAATTAATATAATAATGATATTTAGTTATTACCAATTCGTGCTTAGTTTGAGCCATAAATTTTTGGCCCAAACAATGTCGAAGTATTTTTCCCCAACATTGATCATATTTGTAGATGTCTCCTTCTGGATTTAGAAAGAAAAGGAGATAAAATAAAATTCCAGCATGAAATAGTCGTGACAAAAATAGAGCCAATCAGAAAGCATACACTTATCTGTGACAAAAATGAAGTCTGCAATTTTTGTGAGTGACAAACATAAGCAAGAGCACTCAATAATATCTCGGCAACAGTACATGACCCCAACCTTGTCGTATAACTACAACTTGAGGGTCCGATGAGGCGAAAACCGTAGCCACGAAAACGAAGTCATGTCATGATTTGCTACACTTTTTCACATTCACTTACTTTCTCTAAACTTTCATTATTTTATGCGACACAAATGATAAAATAATGGAAAACTAGCACCGTATGATAATTACGTAACCACTCTTGTTCTTATAAACACTGAAACATTGGTTAGCAGAGTTTTCTGTAATTTTTTTTTTCAAAACAAAATCACAAATCAGAAGAAAACATGGCACAATTATGACACAGGTTAAACACACACAAATGCACATTAGAGAAAGAATGTACCGTCAATCTGTTCATTGCTTTAGAATTCACTACAACAGCATGTACATGTACATCGAAAGAAAAGAATAGAATCATGTGCGTATTGTACACCTACTCTTTATACGAGAAGTGATTTCGTGTGATCTTTCCAAAACAAAATTACATAATGAGATCTGAAAAAGATCACTGCTGTGCTGGGCAGCTAAATGGTGTATGTGCGTGTGAGAAACAAAAAAATGTACATGATATTTGCAAGTCGCTATACAAACATCTACAGAAACTTGAAAGTTTAAGTGGGTGTTTTAGGCAAGGAGCGAGCACAAGAAATACTGCTAGGTTGGTAAATATTTGAACAATGGAAAGATGGTGGATTTTCTATGGGAATTTGGTTCAACTCTAAGGCACAAATAGAGCCAAACGCCAATGGTTGAGTATGGTTGAAAAGTCCTAAGTCTCAGGGATGTTTAACCAAATTCTTCAAATAGATTGATGTATCTTCGAATTGTTCCTAAGTGAACTATATGCGAGGGCCACTATAAATCCTAAATTTTAGTTAGCTGGTAGAGAAGCATATCAAAGTAGAAAGTATACTCAAGCCTTTACAACCACTAGTTAGCCTTCAGAATCCATTTGGCTAAGAAAAAGCTTAGAAGGTGAAGATTTTGAAAGTGAAATCTTAGTGCAGGAAAATATACCAAATGCTTGTTTCTCATTATATCAATCAGTATTCATAATTTGATGCGCATATCTTGTTGTCAAATTGTCATGTGTAGTTCACTGTTTAATCAGCACTAAGGTGAACCTGCTACCACATACAAGATTGCATGACTTCAAAACTTGTTTGCTACTTGTAACAATAAATATTAAAGAGACCTGCTTAAGAGGTCATTACTTTCAAATTATCAATTGTCTAGTATGAGAATGGGCCAAGTCCTACAAAAGAGGTCACTACTTCAAATTATCAACCACTAGTATGAGGATGGCCAAGTTTCATTTGTGTCAGAGTTTGATTGTTAACAATGCATTGATTGGATTGACCAATTTCCTACTTGTAGGAATGGAGAGTATAAATACTCGGTTGTCTCCAAAGAGCCAAAAAACACACACATATCCGAGGAACAAGAAGAAAATACACCACATTGCTTGTTGATACTGCACAGATTGTTATGTTTATGCCTGAGGTTATGCACTGGTCTCTTCTCACATTTGACCTCAAAGATACACCTAAACTCAGTGAACCTCCATTTAGATTGTTGTCATATGCACAGATTGTAATACTTTAGAGAAAGTAGAATTATTTTCCATATTTTGGTGTTTTGTAACTATCGAAGCGTGAAAATTTTGAAAAGTTAAAACTCGAGTACTAAATATTTCTATTGGTTTAATGAAAAGACTTATTCAATGACCCAAAGAAAAATTGAGAACATTCATTAAAAGATTACCTTCTTATCGGGGTTGTTGTTTGGTGGAAAATTTGTAGTAAATAAAATGAAAGAAATTTGATTTATATTCTCTCGATCTTAATTACAATTTGGATTTTTGATTACAAAAGAGAGGAGAATGATCTGGATTCTCCCCTTTGTTTAATTCTGGGTTCTTCACGGTGGCGATGAGATGCTTCCCTTGAGTGTTCGCGTCGGTTTGCTTCTCATTGACGATCCGAACGTCTTGTCTTCACTGGAACGATATCTTCTCCTCACGATTTGACGCTGTGGAGGACTTGCGTGACAAGTTTGAAACTCTGAACAAGTTGATAACTCAGAGCGAGTTTAAACTCTTGTAAAAGAGTTGATTGATCTCAACCGTAATTGGTTAGACAAGTCAAGGATGAAAGCTCCAAGAATCTGTTGTCGATAAGATGATTCGAAGAAGCCGATCTTTAGATCTCCAAAATTCTCCTAGATCCAAGCCCTCCAAAGCTCTCGATCCTTTTCAGTTATTTATAGGAGATTAGGGGGTGTAACCGCCCCTAAAATCGCTCCTTTGTGGGGCTAATGGGATGTAACCGTCCCTTAAATCAATCCTGAGTAGAGTTATGATCCCCTCAGATCATGGGAAACGGTTTTAAAACCATTCAGCTCGTGTTTGAACGAGTCAAACGCAAAATCCGCATTCTAGTGTGAATTCTGCGTTCAAACGCAGTGCATGGAAGCTTGAATGCAGTGTCTGAAAGCTCGGACGTAACGGCTGGAAGCTCATTTGGCTGTTTGTTGGAAGCTGCGTTTGGCAGTGGATGAAAGCTACGTTGGCAGGTTTCGGAGGTTGCGTTTGTTGCCGAACATGAGCTGCGTTGGCAACTAGATCTGAGCTGCGTTTGCAGTGTTTGGGGCTTAATGTGAGCTGCGTTTACAGCCAGGTTTGACCTGCGTCCGCGGTCGAATTGGTGTTGCATCTTGATGATGGTACGCGGGGAGGACTTCCACGTCTTGGTTTGAAGAGACCGTCGATTTGTAGTCTCTTTCTATCAGAGCATTACAAAGATCGTCGTTTTATAATCTTTTGTAATCTTTACTTTAGCTCTTTGATAAGTGAGAGTCGTCAGATTGTAACTCCCGATGTTGATTGTGGAGACTGTTGATTAGAGCTTTCATCAGTTATTGTGAAGGTCGTCAGATTGTAACATGTATTGATCTACGTGAAAGTCTTCACATTATAACATTCTAGAAGTCATCAAATTATAACTTCCATCATCAGGGTTTGATGGGGATCAGCTATCTGTAGTGATTTTTAGACAACCTACAGAACCCCCTCCAAAGTTTTTGAAAGTTCGCGGTTGACTGGGACGAATTTTTGGAATACTTTGGATCTCAACTCTGATCATGGAGCTATTGATTCCTTGTCATAAAGGAGTTGTTCTTTGCACCCGCTTCGAAGGCATCTTTGTTGAAGGGATTTGCCACGCAGGACCCATGTGAGGATGAGCTTCAAAGAGAAACTGTAGCGACAGTACAAGCTACTCATGAGTAGAAACTCTCAAACAACACGTCACGACTCACATCCATGCAACTGATGGGCTCGCAACATTCATAGGATTTTTAGCAAACCCTCAGCCATCAACGGATTTGATAAGCCTTTACCGACTACCGTTTGAGTCGGGCTAATATGTGGATTGTCTAAGTTCGTTCTACATGTAACGTTGTGCTAAAAGAATGAACTCTCTTAGACTTAGCGCTATGATTTTGAATACATAGACTTTGTCGTTTTTACGGGAAAAGATTAACCGGCAACGCGTTTTAGGCATAGAGTTATCTCTATTTAGGGATCAAGATAAAGTCCCCTATGCGTGTAAGGCATGGATTTCGACGTTATTAATAATAACCTGTCACAATGTTGAATACGTGGGCTTTGTCATTGTTTCTTCCTGTGTTATGTTTTCACTTGAAACACTGAAAGAAAATTAAAAGTGCCAGAGATATAGTATTAACTTGGCATGAATTTTTACTTAGAGTGAAATTCAGAATTTTTCTTTATTATCACTAGGATAATTCCAGAAAATCTTTAATCCGCTGGGGATTTTATAATGAAAACTTGCTATTCTCGTTGAAAAAGGATTAACAAGTTTATTTGGGGGTTTGACTGTTAGAAGTGTGATGTTAACCTAATAGTATTTTATGGGCCTATCGCTCTATTGAAGAGATTCGATAAGCTAATTTGGTCATCAGAGGTGTGATGTTAACTTGACGGGTTTGTAGACCCATCGCTCTATTGAAGAGAGTCGATAAGTTGATTGTGTCGTCAGAGGTATGATGTTAACTTGACGGGTTTGTAGACCTATCGCTCTATTGATGAGAGTCGATAAGTTGATTTTGTCGTCAGAGGTATGATGTTAACTTAACAGTTTTGTAGACCTATCGCTCTATTGAAGAGAGTCGATAAGTTGATTGTGTCGTCAGAGGTATGATGTTAACTTGATCGGTTTGTAGACCTATCGTTCTATTGAGGAGAGTCGATAAGTTGGTTTTGGTCATCAGAGGTGTGATGTTAACTTGACGGGTTTTTAGACCTATCGCTCTATTGAAGAGAGTCGATAAGTTGATTGGGTCGTCAGAGGTATGATGTTAACTTGACGGATTTGTAGACCTATCGCTCTATTGAGGAGAGTTGATAAGTTGGTTTTGGTCGTCAGAGGTGTGATGTTAACATGACAGGAAGAATATTATGATCAGGGCAATTTTGAGGACCTATCACTCTTTTGAAGAGAGTCGATAAGTTGATTTGGTTGTCAGAGGTGTTGGATTAACGTGATAAGAATTTGTTACGATCGAAGTAACTTTGTGGACTTACCATCCTATTGACGAGGATTGATAAGTTGATTTATCAGAGGTGTGATATTAACATGACAGGATTTTGTTGCGATTAGAGCAACTTTGGGGACTTATCATCCTATTGACGAGCATTGATAATTGGATTGTCAGAGGTTTTTTTGATATTAACATGACAAGAGAATATTACGATCGGAGCAACTTTGTGGACTTATCATCTTATTGACAAGGATTGATAAGTTGATTTGTTAGAGGTATGATGTTAACGTGACAAGAAAATGTTACGATCAGAGCAACTTTGTGGACTTATCATCCTATTAACGAGGATTGATAAGTTGATTTGTCAGATGTATGATGTTAACGTGACAAGATAATGTTGCGATCGGAGCAACTTTGTGGACTTATCATCTTATTGACGAGGATTGATAAGTTGATTTGTCTGAGGTATGATGTTAACGTGACAAGAGAATGTGTACTTGTGACTTGCACAAGATTTTGGGAATTAGCGTCTCACTGGGGAAACTTGCTAGGTGAGTTTATCACCAGAAGTGATGAGTTTTGATACTTGTGATTTGAATAAGATTTTAAAGAATTAGTGTCTTGCTGGGGAAGATTACGATTTGAGCAATTTTGAGGACCTATCATCCTATTGAAGAGGATTGATAAGTTGATTGTCAGAGGTGTATTATTAACGTGATAAATTGGGAGTGATGCAAACTAAATTCATACTCCGTGGGGGTGATGATCATCAGAAGTATAATGTTAACTCGATGATGTGAAAGATTCGTTACTCTTAATCCAATGGATTCCAAGTAACCAACCCCCAGTCTTGATTAAGACTTAGCAGGGGAAGAAAAAGAGGGGTAGACATGACACATCGCCTAGTGGGGTACTATCCATGAAGTCGGAATAGAGGCACATCACCTGGTAGGCCATTTATCTGATGAGTTTGACTATCAGAGGTAACTGTTAACGTGATAGTTTTGATAGACCCGCCATCCTATTTGAAGAGGATTGGTGGGAGAATTTAGAGGAAATGGACTATCAGAGGTAATTGTTAACATGATAGTTTTGGTGGACCCGCCATCCTACTTGAAGAAGATTGGTGGGGAATTTAGAGGAAATGGACTATCAGAGGTAGCTGTTAACGTGATAGTTTTAGTAGACCCGCCATCCTACTTGAAGAAGATTGGTGGGGGAATTTAGAGAAAATGGACTATCAGAGATAATTGTTAACCTGATAGTTGTTGGACCCGCCATCCTACTGAAGCAGATTGACTTCAGTGGCTGTAGTATCTTCCTCTTCTAACTGAGAAGATTGGGCTTGGTCCGATTGCTTAGGTTGATCCTGCTTACTTTGTTCTTCAGCTTTGATCCTGGCAATAATCTTTTGAGCTTGTTCGCCTTGGGAGATTAGTTGTCTCCATGAACGGCATTCTGTAACCCTCATTTATGGTAGAAGGTCGGTTTGCAAGTTGTGCTGACAGGTATCCATTAAGGTAGACTGTGTCATACCCGACGGACATCGAAGAGCCATGCTTCGGAACCTGTTGACGAAGGCTTTGACGGACTCCTTCTTCTTCTGCTTAGTAGAGAGAAGGGTATGAATGGAGACTTCTGTATCATCTTCAAAGAATCTTGACAGAAAGAGTCTCTCTAGATCCGTCCATTTTTGGATACACCCGATAGGAAGTTTTCTGAACCATTCAAAGGCAACTCCCTTGAGGGTGCCAATGAACAATCGAGCCAGTATGGCGTCATTTGATATCACATTCCCAGTCCGTGACTTGAAATGATAGATATGTTGGTTCGATGATCCCGTGTCGTCAAAAGTTTGTAGCGTCGGGACCTCAAACTTTAGAGGATAAGGGGCTGCGTCCCATTCGGCAGGATAAGGCCTGACAACTCCCCCATCTTGGAGCTCGCTTCTGTTAGCAATGGCATTGAGGTAGGCTTCCAATTCTTCCATTTTAGCAGATTAGAGATTCTACTCGTTCTCCGTCTCTCTTCCTTCATCAGAGGAAGATTCCTGGTTGTGGGCTTCTTGAATAGAAGCAGCACCATCAACCATTTTTTCATTCCCTTTGCTTGTGTGAAGTCGGGATGAAGACGCTCTTACTCTCCGGGATGATTCTTGCCTAGGTGGCGAATCTGTCTCCTGAGGTTTGGCCTTGTCTGCAACGATTTGAGTCAACAGGGCCATTAGTTCATTGATGGCCTCCTGTTGAGATTTGAGCATGACATCCTGCTCATCAAGTCTCTTCACGAGATCTTCATGGTTTCCCGTCATATAAGTGGAGCTCTTATGTTCAACAAAAGAGCTTGATGATTGGGACTCTACAATGGCTGAGTGTTCATCATAGGAATTGGTTCCTCTGGCTAATCTTTGATAGTTAACCGGAGGAATGGCTCCCGTTCGAGTCCGAGTATGTTGATAAACTCCATCAGACCTATTCAGGAAGTCTTTCAAGCCAGAAGACTGATTGTTCTCTGACTCATCGGAACTAGGAACTGATGATCTCCCTCTGCCGATCATGTTGGAAGTAACTTCAAGGTATTCATCCTTTGAAGTCTTCTTCTTGTGTGAACGTTGTCATTGGTTGGGCAAGGCAACATTCGTTAATTGGTCGAACACCAACAGTTTGGCCGCATATGCGCAGCATTAACATCTCGAGAGGACCGTCGGAATCAGACGTTCACATTGGAATGAACGAATGACTTGTTGCATCGGTCTTTCTCTCGATATGAACTCTCTCAAATCTGTTACAAAAACTCGAGAAGAGTTACTCACCGATCATGAGGTTTGAACTAGAACCCCTAGTCTATGATTGGACAGGACTGGCTCTTGGTGAACATGGATCTGGTTGAGATGCATTGACTCCATGGACTTCTTATATCCGCCCCTCGATCTAGTCACGCTACGCAGAGTATTCGAGGGTCTCGCTGAAATGCAGTCTTGAAGTCTGTGTTTTGGTTCTGAAACATATGCCTGACAGTTGTATCAGTTCAGATGTTTTCTTCTCAGAGATTTATCCATTCATATCAGTGGTGATGATTTTTCTTCAGAATATCTGTTATTTAATATTTCTTTTGTATATTCTCTCTTGTCTGTTTTGTACCTACACCTGTTGTTGATTCCACTAGATAGATAGTAATTGTGATGGTGAAACATGTTAATACACGATGAAGTGCATGACAGGTTTGACATTTTTGGTTTCACCTTGGACTGCAGCCTTATTGAAACCAGGGGCGTCACAGTTAGTATCAGAGCTCTAGTTCTAGTATCTTTAGGATCATCCTGTGTCAAGTCGTGGAGCTAGAATAGAGTTTCTTAGAATTCATGTATAGAGTCCGCTAAGAATTTCTAGAGTGAGTTAGGACGTTTTATACGTATGTTCGAAAATTATAAATTTTTTATGACTACCTTACTTTGATTGATAAGTAATTTTCTGAATACTTATCGTGATACGTTATCTCATATATGTGTATATATTTGTGATCACCTTTACTGTGTCATTTAAGCTCTCCTCTTGATATTACAAATATCAGGACGAGGATATAGTCGAGGTAAAACTCGTACCTGGAGAGCTGGGCAAGCGGAGCCGAGCAGCAGCAAGCTCTATAGTATTTGATCGACTTCATGATGCCATTTGTAGCAAGATTTTAGAACACTCGGGAAGCGAGAGGCTATCCGTTTCCACCAGCAGTATCACTTTCTAGAGATCCACCACCCGTTATACCAGTTGTGCTTATCGAAGAGGTAATACTAATGAGTACACCACCACCACAATCAGCTATTGATAGACCTGTAGAGCAGGAGGCTTGGTTCTGTAAGATAAGAAAGGCATCAGACACAAAGAGTATTATAGTTTCAGGGCACACTAGATTCATGTGCAGCCTATAAATAAAAAGAATATGTGAAGATTTCTTAACGTTGATTCAGTACCAAACCAGAGGTTAAATGTTTTCATCATAGAGAACATAATCAGGGAATAGCAACAAAGGATAGTAAAGACTTCATATTTTCACAGGAGCAACGAATATCACTAATTTGGAAGAATTTTGTTTACTCCTTCAACAAGTAGTTAGAGCTAGTTCAATTGAAGCAAAGAGATATGCCTGAAGTTAGTGAAGAAATCAAAACCAGTATGGTGACGATAGCAAGGGCAAAGGGGCTATTGTGGGATCTAGAAGACCCCAGCAGCAAGGTAAGGATTTTTACCACCAGCATAAGGACAGTATAAGAAGAGAGCCCAAAATGATTCAATAGCGTCGCAGCAGTGCAGGAATTCGGATACATGTCATGTTTTTAACAAGATCGGTCATAGATCAGAGGATTGTACAGAAGACTAGCATGACAGAGGTCAAGGTCAACAGTCTCAGAGCCATTATTACAGCCAGCAACAGAGAATAGAAGTATTACTTGTTATTCTAAGGATTGAGGGGCCAGTTGACCATACTTACGTTATCCAAGAGATTCCTGAGGGACAGATGGCTCCATATATTTTTTATCATCGGCAGAGTCTATATAGCTGTACCACGTGATCATGGTGCGAGCAGAGCTTTCTTCGTGATTTTTCTTTCAAAACTCAGACCTTGTTTTATTCAAGAATTTCGCTTTCTTTTATCTTTCATGCCTTCGTGGATAGGCTTCAGCTTGTAGCATATTCTTTAGGTGTTCCGTTATCAGTCTCTACTCCTCTAGGAGAGGTATCCCTATAAGAGAAGTAGCTGTAGGAGATGTATCATCAGTCTAGATGAGTCCAAGTTTCTCATAGATCTGATCGTGTTGCGGATGTCGAATTTTAACGTTGTTTTTGGTATAGATTGGCTACCATCATACCATGTTAATATCGATTGTTTTACTAAAACAGTCAGCTTGTGAGCATTCGTTGGGTTTTTATAGATAGTAGCAAGCTCATAGGGTAACTAGAATGTAGAGTCGTTCCTGGCATACGTCGAGGAGGTGATGCTGAGGGATCGAAGTACTGATTCGTGCGAGACTAGAGCAGTCTTAGTTTATCAGGATGTCTTTCAGGACATACCTAGGTTACCTCCGGTGAGGGAGGTTGAGTCCTGTATCGAGTTGTAATAGATCATAGTACCGATATCCCGATCATCCTACTGTACGACACCTGTTGAGATGAGGAAGCTACAGATTTAGATAAATAAGTTATTATTTTAGAGTTTTATTTGCCGGAGTATTTCTCCGTGGGGAGCACCGATCATTTTCATGAAGAAGGACGGTATCTTATGATTTTGTATAGATTTTCGTGAGTTGAACAAGTTCATTATCTAGATTAGATAGGATTTATGACTTTTTCGATTAGCTACGGGGAGCGAAGCATTTTTCGAAGATTTATCTTCATTTTGGTTGTTTTGTGATTTTGGAAGATGGATATTCCCAAAACCGCCTTTCTGACTCGACATAGGTCTTTCGAGTTTCTGGTCATGCTATTTGAGCTGACCAATGCGACGCGGTATTCATGTATTTGATGAACCGTGTTATTTTTCGTCCATACTTGGACTAATTCATGATTGTGTTTATCGATGATATTCTTATCTATTCGAGATCGGAGGAGAGCACGAGCAGCATCTACGTTTAACCTTGCAGGTCTTGCGGGAACATCAGTTATATGTTAAGTTCAGCAAATGCGAATTTTGGATTTCTGAGGTCAAATTCCTTGACCATATCATCAGTTGAGAGTGCATGAGTAGCACTACCCCCACACATGATTTAGAGTTAGCAGCGGTGGTATTCATGCTAAAGGCGTGGATACACTACTCGTATGGATTATAGTTCAAGTTATTCACAGACCACCAGAGTCTGAATTACCTTTTCTCTCAGAAGGAACTCAACCAGAGACATCGACGATGGATTGAGTTTATCAAGGATCATGAGTTCGCAATTCCGTGCCATCCGAGAAGGATGAATGTTGTAGTGGATGTTTTGAGCAGGAAGCGTCGATATTGGAGTGCGATTTTGAGGCGCCTATTTTGTTAAGATCTTCATACTCTTAACCAGTTTGAATTTAGGCCAAAGATTGGCGGGACCAGCCCATATTATTTTTTTGGGGAGTTATGCCATTGTAGCCATCTTGGAGTAATAGAGTGACTAGAGCTCAGTCGGAGGGCACTTGAATTTAATCTCGGAAGGAATAGATTTCTGAAGAACCCAAGGCCGATTTGGACCGTTGGGGCCGATGTAGGACTTCGGATGATAGTCTAATTAGTAATGTTAGCTAATGTATAACAAAAAGAGAATTATTTAATGAGGCCCATTGCACCAGATATACAATGCATCCAGACACAACACAAATGTACAAGGACTTGAAGGGATATTTTTGGTAGAACGACATGCTTAGGGAGATTACATAGTATGTAACTAAGAACTCGACCTGTCAGCAAGTGAAGACAGAATATTAGAGGCCAACATAGACCCTACTACATTTACCCAATCCAGAGTGGAAGTAGGCAGTTATTTCTATGAATTTCATTAAAGGATTGCCATGATAGAAGAAGGGGAAATGATTCAGTTTGGGTGATAGTTGATTGGTTGACGAAGTCAGCACATTTTATACCAGTGAGGATGACTTACATGGAGGAGACTTATGCGAAAACATTCATTTCAAGAGACCGTAAGATTGCGAGGAGTTTGAAAAATGATTGTATCAGATCGAGGTTCGGTTTTTACTTCACATATCTAGAGGAGTTTCCAAATTTCTTTCGGTAGCAAATTATCCTATAGCAGTGTATTTCACCCACAGGCAGATAGGCAGGCTGAGAGAGTAAACCAAATGTTGAAGGACCTGTTGCGGGCATGTGTTATAGATTTCCATGTTAGGGAATTCAGTGATTTAGTAGATAGGAAAACTTACCCCGAGATATGTTGGACAATTCAGGATTTTACTGCATGTTGGAGCAGTTTCACATAAAATAGATCTTTCAACATCGATATCGAGTATACATGATATTTTTCATATTTTGATGCTTGAGAAGCATTTACTTGTCGATGAACAATAACGAGTATTAGACGCGCCAGAGATTTAGCTCCATGATGATTTGACTACGATTGAGATACATGTTCGTATTCTTGTTATGAGAAAACAAGAGACTTAGAAATAATGTGATTTCATTAGTCAAAGTTCAAGTGAATCGGAAAGGAGCTAAGAAGGCTTCTTGGGAGTATGAAGAGGATATGCAACTACCCACACCTATTTGAACATGTAAATTGATTTGATTATAATTTTCTCATGGTCTATGATGTTTTGGATAGTCATATTTATATTTAACACTAGAATGGAGGTATTATCACTTAGCTCCTAATCATTCGGAACATGTAGTTTTATGGGGGTTCCTTGTTTGGATTTTTCGCAAAACATACTAGTTCCGTTTAGTTAGGGGTTTAAGTGGGAGTATCCACATTTTAGATTGTTTAGTATAAATATTGCTAGTGATTCATATCTAGGGATTAATAGTATAAGATGTGTACGGGAGGGTTTCCTTGTCTGGGTTATCCCCTCTTAGTATCTTTCTCATATTATTAATTCTTAAGTTACGTTGCGGAATTTTGAGGACGAAATTCTTTTTAGGGGGAAGAATGTAAAACCCTAAAAATTAAAATATTTTAAGATAAATAATGATAAATATATCATATAGTGAAGAATAATATATTTTGATATTTGTATATGATAAGAATTAATTTGAGATCAATTCAATATATATTTGTGAATATATATATATATGTGCAAATGTGCAAAATATGCACAAAGGCCAAAAGAGAAATCTGAGAATAATGACCAATTATGTGCTTCTATATTTTACGCACTGATGCAGTTATAATCTGAGAAAGTGTAAAAGAACAAAGTTGTAGGTCTCTTCAGCATATTTCTAACAAATCTTTAATCAGCTCATTTCGAGGTCAGATGCAAAAGTTACAGCCAAAATACCGAAGAGTACGTTTCTAGTCAGACTGGGTTTTCCAGTTTCGGGTTCGGGTTTTGGGCTGTAGTTTTTTGGGTTTGCTGTTAAATATACACATGTTTATATACGAAAAACACCCCTTTTCTTCTATGTTTCTAACCCTAGCAGTACCTCTCCTCCTCTCTCAAATCCTAGCCCTAAACTTGTGTTCTCGGGAGAATTTCATGAGGCGAAAAGCGAGGATGAGGCAGGATTTACGGTGTTTGGCATCAAGGGATCATTCTCACACGTTTTTGGGAGTTCATCAGCACCCCTCAGACAAGTTTCATCTTACCCAATCCTACACCCTTGTTTTTAAACGTTTTTAATGATGTTTTCATGTGATTTGTGAGCCTAACTTGCTAGTTTATGTATAAAAGTTTGATCATATTATTGTATATTGCAAAGAAAACAAGTTTTCAGTAAATAAATATCACCCATGAATTTATTAATGCGGATCTAGATCTGAAAATATTTTAAAACAAGAGTTTTGAAAGAAAGATAATTGTTTTCGAAGGTTTCAACATATATATGCATGTTTTAAATTGTTTCGTTTTGTCTATAGTGATTAGACTGTTTATCTCATGTTCCAGATATGCTAAATCATGTATATAATATTGATGGTGCTTAAATCATCGTTTATAGACTTTTGAATTAAAACCCTCGGAGCAGAAAACCTGCAAAATGTTTTCTGTACCTGCGCAGTCGACTATGACGGTCGACCACCGGGCGCGCAGCAGAAGTAGGAAGCTTCTGTTTTCCTATGCGGTCGACCTTGGTGGTCGACCGCTAGGCGCGTAGATGAGCAGAAACCTTCTGCTCACTGCGCGGTCGACCGTAGATAATCGACGGTCGACCGTGAGATCTGTTTGTGCATGTGCACATCGTTTGTGTGCAGTTGTGGCTGACGAAACATCTAGGTTATATAGGTTTGTTATACACTAAGATTAGTGTACATGAGTTGACTACTATCATAAATATTGATTTACTCACCGAGGCATGTGAATAAATGTTATATATGTTGGTTCTGACATCATTTATATGTTGAAGTCCACGTGTTGGACTTTAAACTATATATTGAAGTCCTCGTGTTGTACTATAATCTATTGAAGTCCTTGTGTTGGACTATAATCTATTGAAGTCCTCGTGTTAGACTATAAGCTATTAAAGTCCTCGTGTTGGACTATAATCCACTACAGTTCTCGTGTTGGACTTTAAGCTATTGCCGTTCATGTATTGGACCTTTATCTGTTGCAGCCCACGAGTCGGGCATATATTTTTGACTTATGTCAGGTTATTTATAGTATGATTGGAGATGGAGCTGTCATTCATTATTGCTCCACACTGTAGCTTTTGGATTTGGTATTTAGAGGAGTTGTCTTTCATTATTACTCCACACTGTAGCCTTTGGATTTGGTATTTAAGGATTTACAAATTTGAGACATATGATATATACATGAGGGTTTCCTTGTTTGGATTATTTCGCTCGATGTACCATGCCCGTGTTGTAAATTTCTAAATATCAAATCTCCATTTATTTTAGAGTAGATGATTGTTTATCTATATGTGTTAGCAACTATTTTCTTATCCTTCTAGCCCTTATCCCTATGGTTGGTTGAGATGTTACTTGCTATAGCGCTTTGACGCTCGTTGTTTCCCCACTTTCAGATAACAAACCAGGTGCACGGAGAGCCGTAGGTTGATGGAGCTGCTTTAGTAGTTATTTATCTATATTATTAGTAGTTATGTCAGAACTCCATAGTGGATGTGTTTATGAACATTTGAGTTATCATTTTAGTTTTGTAAAGGCGATGTGCCTTAATGTCATTTCGTTTGATTTCCTATTGAGAGACACTTGTATCAGTTCAGATGTTTTCTTCTCACAGATTTATCCATTCATATCAGTGGTGATGATTTTTCTTTAGAATATCTGTTGTTTAATATGTCTTTTGTATATTCTCTCTTGCCTGTTTTGTACCTATATCTATTGTTGATTCCACTAGATAGATAGTAATTATGATAGTGAAACGTGTTAATGCACGATGTAGTGCATGACAGGTTTGACATTCTTGGTTTCACCTTGGACTGCAGCCTTGTTGAAACTAGGGACGTCATAGTTTAGAAACTACAAACAATTTAAACTGAATAATGTCATACAATTAAACTTCAGTCTAAAATTACGGCCCACGTTAAGTGTCTAGGAACTTTGATTTAAAGCTAATTAATACCTGAAACTTTTGCAACATGTTAGCCCTGCATTGTATCATATAAACTTCTTTGAATGATTGTATACGTACATCAACCCTTTTCAAACTAATACAAAGCTCAGAAAAAATGTTGGAATATGACTGGTCACATATTTTGTGCTATTTGCATAAAAATTGATATTTACATCCATATACATAAATCTTTCTTTGAATCCAATGAGTTATAAATAATTCTTATTTAAGTATATACTACATACATTTAAGAGAAAATGCTACAAATATCCTACAAAGTTAAGAGAAAAAATAATACTTGTCTTGGATTTTGTAGTTGTATTGCCAGCATGGTTAACTATGCATGATCTGTCAAAGCTGAAAAAATCTACATATTTTCCAAATATTATGTACAATTATAAACACTCCAAATAATCCAGTATGTTGAAATTAAGATTTTTTAAATGAAATAATATAATACCTGTAGTACTTGATTTATGACAATCATTAGGTTGTTTTTTTTATCTGTGTCCATAAATTTCTCAGAATAGGGCTCAGTAGTGGGCTCAACATATAATCTCTTCTTCTTCCCAAGGATATCTGTACCCTTCTTTTTCATCATCATGTTAGCAGCTTTAGGTGACATCTTGTACCTACTGAAACAAGTTCTCATCAATATTTATCATAAATATTTATTGCATATATAAGAAAGGATATTTTCAAGATAAGCACAAAGAATAAATATTATGAATAAATTTTCAATTGAGATAAAATATCATCTAAAATACCTGAGATTTCTTTTTATTCTTCCTAAGAAAACTTTTAGCTCCCTCAAGATCTTTTTGACTTACAAATGTGCTAAATCCTATATCTTCTCTAACCCACTCAATATTACCATCATCAATTATAATGCCTTCTGAAGGGATACATGGATCGATGCTCTGAACAAATTTAATATCTTTATTTTTAATTTCCTCTTCTGTATGTTGCCCCCCTTCAGGAACTTCATAAGTATCTCTTGGCTTCCAATGACACACAACACTCTAGTTTGGATTTTTAGGATCCTTTTAGTAATACACTTGTCTTACTTGTGATGGATAGATGAATGGCTCATCTATGTAGCTATTCGGAGTTGTATTAATGGATATAAGATTATAATCATCTTTCTCCCATCCTGATCCTTCTTTATAGTCATACCAAGTGCATTTAAATAAAGCAATAGGTTTCATTTTTGGTACTTGTATAGCTAATATTTCATTGATTACCCTATAAAATAATTTACTCTCATCACCCACAGTCACAACGCCGCTGTTTTGTGTTGTTCTTGTAGCCTCGACGGCTTTGGTTTCGAATTTAAACCTATTGACACCAAATGCTGGATAACATGTAACATCGGGTAGAGGACCAAAAGCGAGATTGATCACTTCCTCATCTAAATGAACATTTTGTCTCTTTAATGTATTAATCTATGACAAAGTACTAAATACATTAGAAATTGCTATTGTGAAAAATTATAAAGTTTAAGTAAAGTAGTTTTGAAAGCTTACATGAGATCTAAACTAGTCAACAAAATTTCTATGTCCTTCAAATTAGACTTGGAAGTTGTCCCAATGAGAATGTTTTTGCTTTACAAGTTTATCATATAACATGGATTACCAATATAGTATTAAAATAAAAAACATTAATAAAACTATAAACATATCCACAAAACATACTCTCAATATGGGTGTACTGATTCAATATTATCAAGTATAAAACGATATGCTTGGTACAATTCTGAGGCCAATAGTTTTTTACTCTTTCCTGTACCAAGAGGACCTTCTTGAAGTTGCACTGGTCGATTAAGTTTGGACTCCACATCATCAAGGTAACGTGCATAAAATATTATGGCCTCCTCCATCAAGCACCCCTCAGCAATTGAACCTTTTGGGCCACTTCTATTTCGGACATAGTTCTTTAGTGTAAGCAAATACCTACATGGAAATTACAATTATACTTCCAGAATAAATATAAAATAAAGTGAATATAATTCATTTTACCGTACCTCTCAATAGGGTACATCCAACGATATTGAACTGGTCCTGCGAGTTTAGCCTCTCTCGCTAAATGGATAGTCAAATGTACCATGACATCGAAGAACGCTGGAGGGAAAATCCTTTCAAGCTTGCATAGAATAATAGGAATACTTTGCTCAAGCTTTTCTATCAGATGTACATCAATGACCTTAGAGCATAATTCTCTGAAGAAGCTACAGTAGTCATTCAAAACAAGACCTACATCCTTTCTAAGTGATGTTCTGATGGCTAATGGAAGGAGTTGTTGCATCAAAACATGATAGTCATGACTCTTCAAGCCAATGATCTTGCTTTCTCGAATCTAAACTTGTCCTAAGAAGTTTGAAGAAAAATCATCAGGAAAGTTTTAATACCTTTGTTTATCGAGAAAAATCATCAGCAAAGGCTTCCTGATGTTTGAAATTTGCAAATCTCTACGAGAATTAAGATTGTCTTTTGTTTTTCCATCTCGACATAATAGAGTACTCAATATGTTATCGTAAACATTTTTCTCAACGTGCATAACATCCAAGTTGTAACGCACCAATAATGTTTTCCAATCTGATAGTTCAAAGAAAATATTCTTCTTTTTCCAACCTTTTGGTGTTGGTTGCTTTTTAGATTTTTTTTTCTCTTTCCAAATACCACATAGTTGTAATTTTGCCACTGATTTAATACATCATGTCCAGATAATGGAATAGGAGCAGTATCTTTCGCCACTTTACCATTGAAAATTTTCTTATCATTTCTCCAAGTGTGATTGGTCGATAGAAAGCGGCGATGCCTTAAGTACACACATTTTCTGCTACAAGGTAAGTATATGGAACCATGGTTAGTATGACAAGCAGGGCATGTAGTATACCCTTTAGTGCTCCAACCTGATAACATATCATATGCAGGGAAGTCATTGATTGTCCATAAAATGGCAGCTCTCATCTTGAAGGTTTCATCATTTGCCGCGTCATATGTGTCGATATCATCTTCCCATAAAGTGTTGAGCTCATCAATCAAGGGTTGTAAGTAGACATCGATATCATTACCAAGTAACTTTGGACCGTCTATTAAAAGGGACAACATGAAGAAAGATTGCTTCATAGTAATGGTGGAAGGTTGTATGCAATCAAAACCACAGGCCATGTGCTTCGGTTGCCACCTGTCATTAGTTTAAAAGGACTAAACCCATCACTAGCAAGACCAAGCCTTACATTACGAGGTTCCATGCCAAATGAAGGATGTTTTCTATCAAAATCTCTCCAAGCTTCAGAGTCTCTAGGATGAATCATTTTTCCGTCTTCCCTAAGAGCGTTGTGATGCCATGCAAGTCATGTCTACAGCTGTTTTTTGGACATATATAATCTCTTCAACCTTGGAATCAATAAAAAGTGACGACGGATCTTAATAGGAACATTTTTACCTTGAGAATCTTCTCTTCTTTGCTTCCATATTGATTCTTTGCATATGGGACATGAATTCAAGTTTTCATATTCCCCTCTAAAGAGCACACAATCGTTACAACATGCATGTATCTTGTTGCACTTTAAGCCCATTTCATCCATCACCTTCTTTGCTTCATACCATGTCCTTGGCAGGGGATTGTCCTCAGGTAAAAGGTCTTTAAGCAACTCAAGAAGACTGGAGAGTGACTTATTGCTCTATTTATTCAAACACTTAATTTGAAACAAACAAACAATAAAAGATAATTTTGAGTACTTCTGGCAATTAGAATAAAATGGTTTCTTTGCATCCTCGATCAAATTTTCAAAGTTTTTTGCATTCCTATCTCATCCTTTTCTATTTGATGAATCTGAAGTCGTGTCATTTTCATAAGCTGAAGACGATGGACAAATAGATGCTAGCATTCCTGCCATGTCATCTCTTGATGGAAGCACATTAATTGTTTCCTCCTGGAGCCTCTATGACTTTCACCATGAAAATAGCATTTAGTGTAGCCATGTACAAAACTATTCTTGACTATATGCATTTTAATGGTTTTCATATCATAGCTATATTGGTTTTGACATTTTCTACATGGACAACATATATTGGACCGGCCTTCCACCGAATGCTGAAGTGCAAATTCAATGAAACAATCGACTCCATCTATAAAAAAAAGCTTCAAAGCATTTATTTTCCTCCTTATACATCCAACTCCTATTGACAATGTAATCGTGTTCCATTTCTCAAGGTATCTAATAGAGTAATAGACATAAAATTCATTATATTCATTTCAAAAGGAAGTAATTATGTGTAAAATTGCATATAATAGTCATGGAAAATGTGTGAATGGCCTGTTGGTGTGTGT
>BQKN01005905.1:0-16047 GCA_022839385.1 Asparagus kiusianus | reverse complement strand
CTGTTTTGGTAACAAGTTATTGAGATTGCTAATCTGTTTTGGTAACAGATTATTAGGATTCCTAATCTGTTTTGATTTTTGATTTTAGAATTCCTAGTATGTTTTTGGTTTTAGGATTTCTATATATATGGAACGTTTTAGAAGAGAAAATTAGCTAATTGGGGGTATTTGGAGTACAGAAAAGAAGTATTTTCTGAGCTATTGGTTAGGGTTTTGTTTGGAAAGAATTAGAGCTTTATTGGTGAGATTAATTAGTGAGTTTGTGTGATTTTATAATCTCAGTTTGTACTTTTCTTCTCTATTAGTGAAAACCCCATCATCTTCTTGCCCCGTGGACGTAGGTAACATACCGAACCATGTTAAAATTGGTTGTTTGAGTTTGTGCTAATATTTTGCATTGTTTGGCCTTCTCTCGGCATTTTTGTTTGATTTGGTCTCTCGAAGCACATCAGTTTGGTTTTGGCTTCCGTCGCGCACAACAAGTGGTATCAGAGCCCAAAAAGTGGTATCAGAGCTCGGGCTACGCTTGGGTTATTTGGAAGAGTAGATCGCTTTGGAAGTCTGTCTAGGGCTTCAGTTGGTGATAAAGGTAGGATTTTTTTCTATTTGTGGATCTCGTTTCCGTCGTGTGGGGTGAGATCTTTCGGAGCCTCTTGTTAGGGTTTCAATTGGAGGTTAAAATCTCTCATTTATCAGTTTGGATCTATTCTTCGTTTGTTCCGCATTGGTTTGTTGATGCTTTGAGAATTATGGCTGAGAAAGAATGATTTGAGGCTGAGATATTTGATTATTGATACGGTGCATTAGATTATTGAGAAGTGCCTTGACTTGCGTATTGAAGTTCTTTGAGCACATTAGTATGAGCAAAGAGATCGAGGTGGAGTTTGACACTTCTATCCATCGATTAGGGGGGTTTTCTAAGTGGTGTTCATTCAGGCATTTGGGGGCCTTCCAATGAGGCATCATTAGGAGGTAATCGATATTTATTTTTCGCAGTTGGGGACTGTTATAGGCATTGGTGGGTTGCAACCAAGTCTCGTTAGTGTGAAGTCCTAGAAGTCAACAACAGATGGAAGAAGTGTATTGGCAGAAAGGTGATCCGTTGTTCTTATTTTGGTAAGGGTCATTTCTTGCATTTGTACTGAGCTCACGACAGTTTGAGACACTTCATTAGAGAGGGAACATTGGGGTGACGAGATGAGATGACAGTTTTGATAGGTCGTCCTTTTTAGAGGAGGATCGACATTTGATGTCGAGCATTGGTTTTGGTGTTCGGGCTTCGACATATTTGGATCATCTTGTTCATTGGTTGTTGACTGTTGCGTTCAGAGATTTTAGATCTGGTGGAGCTGTTTGTAGGCATCTAAAAATACCTATAGGTATCCACACACAGCTCGAGACAAAGAGAAGATGATGAACGTCATTATCCAAGTCGAAGAGGATTATCCGAGTCAAAGAGGATCATCTGACGCCGACAAGCGTATGAAGTGAAACGAAGAACCACGTGACCCGCCCACTCATCAGCCAACACCAAGTGGCTAGCGTGCTCACCGGCCACTACCAAGTGGCCCACATGCTTATCGGCCACCGAAACGGCGAACCAAATGGCCCGTGCACTCACCGGCCACCTCCATGCGGCCCGCGCACTCATCAGCCAATGCCAAGTGGCCCGCGTGCACACCGACCACCGCCAAATGGCCCACACATTCATCGTCCACCGAAATGGCGAACCAAGTAGCCCGTGCACTTACCAGCCACCTCTATGTGGCCCGCGCACTCATCAGCCAGCGCCAAGTGGCCCACGTGCTCACCGGCCACCGCCAAGTGGCCCACACGCTCATTGGCCACCGAAACGGTGAACCAAATAGCCCGTACGCTCACCGGCCACCTCTATGTGGCTTGCGCACTCATCAGCCAGCTCCAAGTGGCATGTACGCTCATCGGCCACCGAAACGGTGAACCAAGTGGCCAGTGCGCTCATCGAACACCTCTATGTGGCCCGCGCACTTATCAGGCAGCTCCAAGTGGCCCATACGCTCATCGACCACCGAAACAGCGAACCAAGTGGCCTGCACGCCCATCGGTCATCGTCAAGCGACTTGTGCATTCACGAAACACATGAAGCAAATCGGTGAAGTGTACAAGTCAATAAAATGACAGAATACACACAGAAGGATGAAAAAAGTCCAGACCGAACATAACGAGAAAGCCCCTGGCAGCCGAGTCGCATCAAAACGACTCGGCCAGGCCAGTGGCTCGGCCGTGGGCCGAGCCACCAAATGGTGGTTCTCGCCTGAACCGAACCGGTTCGGTTTGTTTTGCACCCGGTTTAGCCAGATTCTATCCGAAAACGCGTTTTGACGATTTTCGACGAGTTTTCACGAGATTTCTTCTGTTTCAGAGGTTCCTAACTGTCTAGATGTTATCTCTAAACGTGGTTACACAATTGTCAACTGAGGATAAGGACAAATCCATCGTTGTTATCCGAAACCCCCCAACCAAAGCCTATAAATACAGGCCTAGGGGCTCATTTCACAGAAGGGGTGAAAAAATAATCAGGAGGGGGAGGTGTTGCTGGTTTTGTGAGTGCATAGCCATGAATTTCAGAGATGGTTAATTAGATCTCGGCGATCTCCTGTGCATAAAGAGTGTATTTCGAGAGATCTGAGACCCTTACCCCCTATTCCACCGGATTTAAGCTTGGTCTTAATCTCGAGAAGAGCCGTAATCTCGCTTGGTCGAGATTATCGCTACTGCGATTACTTTCTTTATGAAGTAAGAGCATTGATTATCAATCTGTCAATCGGATCTGATCCGTGACGGTCCACGGATATCAACGTCCCCGGCACAGACGAAGTTCCCACGCAAACAATAGGCGATAAACATCTATTGTGTGTTGTTTGAAGAAATTGTAATCTTTCATTTTTATTATTTAAGGAGATATTATAAAAAGATCAACTTTTTTATTTGAGTTTATTGTAACGACTGAAGTTGTAATAGGTTCGATGATAATAAAAACAATAATTTCTGACCCAAACATGCTGGCGACCATAGTGGGAGCCGACAGCCTTTCTGCGAAGGCTGATGTGTCGCAACCTCGGATCCTCATCCCGGTTGAAACTGAGGTCGAGAACGAATTCGAATAGTAAAAGTACAAGGAGTACTTGTCCTCCTCCTCTAGATCCGCCTCTCCTCGCATGTACAGGAGGGCCTCCTCCAAGAAAGCTCGCTGGACTTTGGCTTCAGACGTCCAACAAGAAGATCTCCTCGCCACTGCTGAACTTGTGGATTGTAATGCCCCACCGACATCCGATGAGGCCGAAGTTGTAGATCTGAACCCCTTGAGCAAGGATTTAACCGCTGATAGCATGCTCATTCTATCAAAAAGAGCACGTTAAAGGTGGCGCTAACGCCTAGCGCACTAGCTGGCTAAAGCTTTGGAGCCAGTTGATGGAATCCGCTATGAAGCGGATTTGAAGTTCAGAATGCGCCAAGCACCGCAACAGCGAGCAAGCGATTTCTCCTCCAAATCAGCAACGAATGAATAGGTCCGCGTCAAAAGGATGCGTTTAACCATTAAAGAACGGATCCAGAAACACCGCGCGTTACTCACACATGCGCGAGTTCTCATGCAAGAAGCGTAGAAGCTGAAGGAAGAAGAGGTGGTTAAGAAGCCACCAAGATTACGCCAAGTCTGGAAGCCAAAGTCCAAACCGACGTCAAAAACTACCAGAACAGCGCCCGAAGTCGTCGAAAAACGAGAACCACCAAATTGTGGCTCGGCCAGAACCGGGCCACCAAATGGTGGTTCACATTTGAACCAAGCCGATTTGGTTCATTTTGCGCCCAGTTCACTTCCTGCAGTCCCGTCTAAGCCTCCGACAGCCCCTGTTCCTGTCCTGACAAATCACGCACCTCCGGTAGAGCCCCACAGTTGCATGGACTTGTTCCGATTCAAGATGAGGATGGCGGATAGCCTGGGTCCTTTGCACGAGGATTGAGGCAAAGTTTCGATCAAAGAACGATTGGGTCCAGTGACTGAACCCCGAGTAACTACTTGAGCTGGGGGTCACGCTCGCCCTCACAACAAGTCCGAGCCTTTTCGTAAAGAGGAAACTCCCATAACCGATCGCCTCAGACTGCATGTTGAAGTCCAAGTGCCCGTTGAGGTCCCACGCTCACGAATGTGTAGCTCAAAACATGCGACTCTTTAGAGCGCTAATAAGACGTGGAACCCCTAGAAGGTAACGTTTTCGTCTGACGGCAACGACGTTATACCTGGGAAGTCGTGCTAACACATGATAGGTTACTCTGGTAATTATGCCGATGAGTTGTACTATCGAACTGGGGGTACCAACAGATCTCGAAAGAGAGATATCCGGGGGATGGACTTTCATTATCCGTGTGCCAAGCTTATCAGGGTAGTATTATCAGCGTATAGCTATCCAAAGACTGCTCTACAGAGGGTCTCGGTATTCCAAAGGCTTTCCTCTGAAGCGTTGAAAACCAAGCCAATGTGTTTTCGTAAGAAACGATCAGCCGTTCAAGATGACAAACTTCCAGAACTCACAATTAACATGGCTGATAAGGGAAAGTCGACTCGGCCTTCTAGTTCTGACCCCCTCGTATCGCATTGTCTAACTCGGCTACGCGTAGGGACTACTAGACATAAGGACTATCAGAGGATGAATAGAGGGTTATTCTCAGATAATGTAGCATCGGATGCTAACTTTACAGTCGCTTCTGATAATACGGTATCCATCCTAGGACAATCCCGCGAGGCGTTTATGATCAATACCGAGCAAATGATCAAAATCATCGAGGATGTCTTGGTTAAGAAAAAAGAGAACTTCAAGTTCAAAATGGAAATGACTATGCTGCGGATGAGGGAAGAGCATGACCAACATATTCGGGCTTTGTCTAATGAAATTGATGAATCTAGTCATCACAATAATACCTACCGAATAGGTGACGATTCAGACATGGACGAACACCTTGATACCGATAACCCTCTCGTTGATCAAAATTTTAGGGGTGGCCCTACTAAAGGTAATAACGTTAGGAGTGGTCTCACCGAAGATGATAATGTTGGGGGTAGCCACGTTGCTGCTCTTAAAAATCATCCAAAGTATGATACAGACAAGGATGAGAAGATGAAAGATCTCAAGAGTAAAATCAATGCTCTAATGTCTGCTCGAGAGGTGAAGAAGACCGGTATTCTATGTCCTTACCCAAGAGAGTGGGAGTCGATCCCGTATCCGGCGAAGTTTAACCTGATTAACTTCATGTCGTTTGACGGGAAGGGTTCGCCCACTCAGCACCTGATCTTCTTCAAGTCCCATTTGGGCATAATCTCCGGCAATGAAGCATTGATGGTCCGGTCATTCGTTGGCACCCTTCGCGGGCTCGCCTTTGATTGGTACTGTCGTCTCAAGCTTGGAAGCATCAACAACTGGGATGACCTGGAGAACCTATTCCTTGCTCACTTCTTTGATGATGATGCTGATGTATTAATTAGGACACTCTTCGATGAGAAACAGGAAGACGACGAGATGGTCGATGACTTCGTCAAGCGCTTCCGGAACAAGACGATGAACTGTCGAGATCCAATCATAGAGGATTTCATCCTTCAAACCTTTCATAACAACCTATCCATTGATATTTTGGAAGTTATGGGAGTAGCACCATCCAACACCTAGAAAGAGTTGAAGGTGCGCGAAGAGCAGGCCGAACGCTTTCTCAGATGAAAGAAGGCCGAGAGGAGCCAATCGACGGCTAACCCTCTGAACTCGAACCTCGTATCCCGTGGTAAAGGGAAGACACCTGCAGCAACTATTGATGTGAATCAAACGTTACAACAGTAATCCCGAAGACATCAAAAGACTTCGGATCCGAGACTCCAAAAAGAGTACTCCTTCAAGGACGAAGACGTTCCAGCCATTTTTGAATCCCTTCTTAAGAAAAACAAGATCAAGCTATCACCTATCGCAAATCAATAGAAAACTGACAATATTGAGGATCCAAAGTACCGTGCGTACTACATGAGGATCCTTCATCCTACCAAGGCTTGCTTTGCTCTCAAAAATAACATCCAAATGATAATCATATTTTATTACAATTTTATATCCTTATTATCTATTTTATATGAATAAATATGCCGCTAATAATTGCTTTTATCTTTAAATGCAGGTCAATGAAGAATAAATCCCAAAAATCCCATCTCTCAATAAAGGCCCCTTGAGTAAATGAAGAAATGAAGCAAAAGAGAAATCAAGAAGTCCATTGGAAAATCAAATTGTCAATTTATCCAAAAGCCCATTGATTTAATGAAGAAAACAAGTATGAAGCCCCAAGCCTAAAAGCCCAAAGCCCAAAGCCAATACAAGAGGGAATCTACGGATGACAAAAGGAAGAGGCTGGGTATCGATACCAGCATCGATGCTGGTATCGATACCTACGAGACTGTAGCACGCTCTAGGGCTGAAATTTGCTTGTTTTGGATAAGTATTGATCCAATGGTTCATATTTATTGATGTTTACTATAAATAGGGGTAGAGAGTGAGGGGTTGAGGGTGTGAAAAAAATTTGTATCTCTATTTGGAGAGGAGGGTTACTCTTAATTGAGAAGACTTTCCAAATTTGTAACTTTTTATTATAATTAATAAAATAATTTTTTTCACCACTTTAAAATTTTTTTCTCTTTGTTGGATGATGAAGATGGAGATGAAGATTAATTTAAAGGTTTGTTTTTCTTATTTTCTCTTTTATTTATTTTCTTAATGCTTAGTAGCTTAGATTTATTTACATGCTTGTAGTTAGATTTTATTTTCTTATTTAAATAGCCAAGAGGCTAGAACCCTCTTATCTTAGATTTATTTCATGCTTATAGATTAGTTTTATTTCATGCTTATAGAGTAGATTTATTTTCTTGCATTTAATTCTTGCAATTTGTTTTGTAGCTTAGATTTTACAATTTATTTCGTAGTTAGATTTTAATTTCTTATACTATTCATCTTGAGGCTAGAACCCTCTTGGGTTTAGTTTTTCTTTTTGTTGATTTTTATTTTCTTTGATTCGTCTTTAGGCTAGAACCCTGTAGGGAATCACCCTTTTCTAAGAAGTGGATTCAATTCTAGATTACCCATATCTTTAATTGAATCCGTCATCTTTACTTTCTTGAATTTTATTTTTATTCTTGATTTTCTTTTTTGATTCTTGATTTTATTCATCTCTCCTTGTGAAAATCATTCATTCATTGTCACACCCACTCTCACTTACATTTTGGGCCTATTTACACACTATTTTCATTCTCTCCATCTCTCCACAATCATATTCACTCATCACTCCTAATTGTCACGTACACAACATAAGAACCAATTTTAATTTTCTCCTACAAAACACCTTTCTCGTGGGATCGATAACTTTTTATACTATAACTTGATTGATTGTGCACTTACAATTTTTGGGTATATGTTTATGCCACATCACCAAACCTTGGTTGAAGCTGGTGTCATAACGCTAAATTAAACCGAATACGTACTCCGAAAAGTATACGAGTATAAACTGCTTCTCAATCCTCCAACCGGTATATGAGGTTAAACTGCTCCCTGATACTCCAACAGGTATATGAGTCTAAACTGTTTCCTATCTTTGACGGGAAGTTCCTAGAGAATTTTTATACATAATATTCTTAAGGATAACCTGGTCATCCAACTAAGTACAATGTTAAACCCGGTTTTACAAAGGAAGCTATGGGTGGATGATTCATGTAACAGGAAGTTTCCAGAAGAATGCTATATGGTGTATTCTTAGGGATAACCTGGTCACTACAAAGAAGTGATAAATGAGAAACTCTCACTCGGACTCTGAATGTTCAAGGGTGAAACACATCTCATTGTCGGGATCAATTCCACCAACTTTCAAGCACTCTTTTGCTGAGATGAGATTTGAGCACTTCGTTGGATTAATCTTCCCTCATAAAAAAAACTCCTACTGATGTTGACGATTTACAATATTCCACCATAAATTAATTGATGGTGGATCCACTAAAATTCTTTTTGGTTTAATCTACTCAAACTCCTGCTACGTCTGTGCACTCAACACTTCCATGGTTAGAGTCCAGACATAATGCTTGTAATTTTGATCTGTCAATCCTTGACGAATTGTCAAACCCCTTCGTGTTAAGTTCTTATCACTTGACACCAAGAACCCCTACTGAGTAATCGGTACAAGTCAACCTCCTACTGTGATTTGTACTCCCACTCTTACTGTCTACTTGGTTAAACCTTCTTATAGTTAGGACCATAATTAAAATCTCCTCTCGATTCTTTTCATGAATGAGAGGTTCACAAATGGAACGATTAAACCTTTAGACAGTTAGGATCGTCTCAAACCCCCATTTAGTCAAACCTTCCTACAGTTAGGGCCACAACCAAAATCTCCTCTCGATTCCTTCCATGAACGAGAGGTCCACTTTCAAATCGAGTGATCAAACCTTCCTACTGTTAGGGTCACCTTAAAATCCCACTTGGTCAAAGCTTCCTATAGTTAGGGTCAAAACCACAATTCACTCTCGATAAATGAGAAACCCACCTTTAGTTTGGTAATCAAACCTTCCGATAGTTAGGATTATCCGAATCTTTTCGATTCTCAGTGTGGAGATCTCACTCTTAGTTTTACCTTCCCGGATTCTTAAAGTAGAGATCCTACTTTGAGTTTTCTTTGCAACTGGAGATAGAATATAAAATTCTTCCTCTTCAGTTTTGGGAGATAGAATATAAAATTCTTCCTCTCCCGCATCGGGTTCGTCTTTGCCCTAAGAAAAGACATAATATTTCAACATTATAACTACCAAAATCCGTGCTTCATAAGTATGGGAATTTTATTCCGAAGCCTAAGTAGGGATAAGTTAGCGCCTAACACGTGTTGCCGGTTTAGTCTTTCACCGAGTGAAGAAGACACCAGAATCCAAATCTGGCGAATTTTATCCCAAAACCTAAGTAGGGATAAGTCAGCGCCTAACACGCATTGTCGGTTAGTCCTTGACTGTAAAAAGGAAAAAAGCCAACATATTCGACAATGTGGCAAATTGTTATTAATAACACCATAATCCATGCCTTACACGTACGTGGAACTTTATCCCGAAACCTAAGTAGGGATAAGTCAACGCCTAACACGCGTTGCCGGTTTAGTCTTTCACCGAGTGAAGAAGACACCAGAATCCAAAAATAGGGAATTTTATCCCGAAGCCTAAGTAGGGATAAGTCAGCGCCTAACATGCATTGCCGGTTAGTCCTTGATCGTAAAAAGGACAAAAGCTCATATATTCGATATTGTGATAGGCCGTTATTAATAACGCTAAAATCCGCTCCTTACACGCGCTTTGAACTTTATCTCGACTCCTAAATAGAGATAAGCATGCGCCTAACACGCGTTACTGGTTTATTCTTTCGCCGAGTGAAAAAAACCAAAATCTAAGTCTGGGGATTTTTATCCCGAATCCTAAGAAAGGATAAGTCAGTGTCTAACACGCATTACCGAGTAGTCTATTCCCATAAGAAAGACGAAGTTTACGTATTTAATATCGTAGCACTAAAAGAGTTAACTCTTTTAGCACAACGTTACATGCGGAACAGACTTAAATAATCCGTATGCAATCCCGATTCAAATGGTAATCGGTAAAGACACGTCAAATCCGTCGATGGCTAAAGATTTGCCAAAAATCCAGAGTCTGCATCTGATACATGCGGCCGGGTAATATATTACCGTGAGAAAAATAAAGTCTATGTATTCAATATCGTAGAACTAAAAGAGTTAACTCTTTTAGCACAACGTTACATGCAGAACAGACATAAATAATTCGCATGTTAGCCCGACACAAACGGTAGTCGGTAAAGACTCATCAAACCCGTTGATGGCTGAGCGTTTGCTAAAAATCCTATAAATATGAGAATCATTGACGCACCAGCCCTATTAGTTGGTCTCGTGACTTGAGCATCCAACAACTTCAGATTAAGAGCCATACATACAGATAAATCAGCCTTAACAGTTAGTCCCGTAACCCCAACATTTGGGGCCATCACGCTCTAATGCTTTAAGAGCTTAAACTGTATAGACTCCAGCAAACGTACGAGTATAAACTGTGTTAACGCCAGTCAACACATTATAGTAAAGGTCGATGCTAGTCAACACATTAGCAATCTCACCAAAATAAGGCAAATGATGATTCTAGGGAGTTCAATCACATTCAGATATGAATTACCGACGAAGATAATCAGTTCAAAAAGTCATCTCAATGATAAGAGATAAGTTCAGAAACTTACACATCAACTTCAGTTCAAGATTTTGACAATGGTCAGACGATAAATGCAGCACTGGAAGAACTTTATCCATTTGACAAAACACTGAATAGACTGAAGGCTGAAGAAGTCAAGAATTGAAATAACCCACAGGTCCGTCTATGCAATCTTCTCGACAAAATACTGAAGAGGTTGAAAACATGGCCTATCTTATCCAAAGCATTCCAGACTCCTCTATAAAAAATGAGTCTGAAATACTTTGGAGAAGGTATCTGTAGGGGTCTAAAAATATCTATAGGTATCCAGACATAGCTCGAGACAAAGAGAAGACAATGAACATTATTATCCAAGTCGAAGAGGATTATCCGAGTCAAAGAGGATCATCTGACACCGACAAGCGCATGAAACGAAATGGCGAACTAAGTGGCCCACGCACTCATCAGCCAACATTAAGTGGCCCGCATGCTCACTGGCCACCGCCAAGTGGTCCACACGCTCATCGGCTACCGAAACGACGAACCAAGTGGCCCATGCGCTCACCGGCCACCTCCATATGGCCTGTGCAGTCATCAGCCAACACCAAGTGGCCCGCGTGCTCACCAGCCACCGCTAAGTGGCTCACATGCTCATCGGCCACTGAAATGGTAAACCAAGTAGCCCGTGCGCTTACTGGCCACCTCCATATGGCCTGTGCACTCACCAGCTAACGCCAAGTGGCCCGCATGCTCACCGTCCACCGCCAAGTCACTCACACGCTCATCGGCCACCGAAATGGCAAACCAAGTGGCTAGTGCGCTCACCAGCCACCTCTATGTGGCCCGCGCACTTATCAGCCAGCTCCAAGTGGCCCATACGCTCATCGGTCACTGAAACGGTGAACCAAATGGCCCGTGCGCTCACCGGCCACCTTTGTGGTCCGTACACTCATCAGCCAACTCCAAGTGGCCCGTACGCTCATCGGCCACCGAAACGGCGAACTAAGTGGCCAGTACGCTCATCGGTCATCATCAAGTGACTTGCGCATTCACGAAATGCATGAAGCGAATCGGTGAAATGTACAAGTCAACAAAACGACAGAATGCACGCAGAAGGACAAAACAAGTCCAGTCCAAACATACTGAAAAGCCCCTGGTGGCAGAGTCGTATCAAAATGACTCGGCCAGGCCAGTGACTCGACCGTGGGCCGAGCCATCAAATGGTGGCTCGGACCAGGACGAGCCACCAAATGGTGGTTCGCGCCTGAACGAATCAGTTCGGTTCGTTTTGCACCCAGTTCAAGTAGATTCGATCTGAAAACACGTTTTGACGGTTTTTGAGGAGTTTTCACGGGATTTTTTCCTATTCCAGAGGGTTCATAACTGCCTAGATGTTATCTCTAAATATGGTTACACGGTTATCAACAGAGGATAAGGTCAAATTCATCGTTCTTATCCGAAAACCCCCTAACCGAAGCCTATAAATATAGGCCTAGGGGCTCATTTCACAGAGGGGGCGAAAAAATAATTAAGAGGGGGAGGTGTTACTGGTTTTGTGAGTGCATAGCCACAAATTTCAGAGAGAGTTAACTAGATATCGATGATCTTCTGTGCATAAAGAGTGGATTTCGAGAGATCTGAGATCCTTACCCCCTATTCCTCCGGATTTAAGCTTGATATTAATCTCAAGAAGAGCTGTAATCTCGCTTGGTCGAGATTACCACTGCTGTGATTACTTCCTTCATTAAGTAAGAGCATTGATTATTAATCTGTTAACCGAATCTGATCCGCGATGGTCCATGGATATCAATGTCCCCGACACATGAGAAGTTCCTACGCAAACAATAGGCGATAAACATCTATTGTGTGTTGTTTGAAGAAATTATAATCTTTCATTTTTATTGTTTAAGGAGATCTTATAAAAAGATCAACTTTTTATTTGAGTTTATTGTAACGACTGAAGTTGTAATAGATTCAATGACAATGGAAACATTAATTTCTGACCCAAACACTACTTTAGATTTTGGGTTGTGTCGGATGTTTGGTTGCCTAATATTTGGTCACATCGAGGATGTGAGATTGATCTGATTGCACATTTGGGATTCAGAGGCTCGTTTGGTTATCAGTTGAGAGACTCTGATTTGGTTCTGAACATGTATGTTACTTTTGACTCTCGACAGGTGGAGAGTGTTGATCAGATCGTTGGGATATCACCGTGGGTAGAGGGTGATGCTACTCCATGTTGGATGGAGATTACTCTACATACTCAAATAATACTGTATCGTTTGGGATTCTAGCTGAGGTGACACAGTTTGGGGATCATTTGGATTTGGATACAGATGATGATTTGGTTGATTCACGTGCAGCTGGTGGACATAGTTTCGATTTAGATATGGTCGTTGGTTCATCTCAGGTGAAGGTGTTTAGTTTGTTTTATTTTGGGGTCATTGGGAGAGCTATCAGTTACAGATTCGTTGGTAATATTAGTGAAGAGTTGAGAACTCTTCTATTGAATTGAGGGCGTTTGGAAACCATTAGGGGAACTACGTGAAGGCTTAATTCCTTGAGCAAGAGGATATATAGGTCGTTATTTATGATACATCCGATTTAATGAGTTGATATCGACATTTGGAGAGTGTTCACATTCTCGTTTGGGTCTCAACTTGTTGTGGATTGAGTCCGTTGTCATGAATTTGTTCTACTTTATACTGGACGCAACAAGTGAGACGTTTGGCTAGTATTGGTGTCGGCTCAATTTTGGAAACACTTAATTGAGGTGGAGAATTGTTGAATAGCATGTTTCTAATATGCTTTCTAATCTGTTTTTATAACATGTTATTAAGATTCTTAATCTGTTTTGGTAATAGAATTATTAGGATTCTTAATCTGTTTTGATTTTGGTTTTAGAATTCCTAGTATGTTTTTGTTGGCCTTCTTATTTTGATGATGTTTAACAAACAATTTACCACTAATGTTGTTTGTCTAGTATTTGTATTTTCTTATTTATTATAGACAAACAACGTTGTTGGAGGTTGGATGGATTAAGCCTACACGATCACATCAAATGGAGGT
Organism: Asparagus kiusianus; assembly: GCA_022839385.1. Classification (NCBI taxonomy): domain Eukaryota; kingdom Viridiplantae; phylum Streptophyta; class Magnoliopsida; order Asparagales; family Asparagaceae; genus Asparagus; species Asparagus kiusianus. Next base: position 2,702 of record BQKN01005905.1, on the reverse strand, counting down.
TGGCGGAATGTCGGGTTGAAGCCTTACAATTCAAGTTAAAGATCAAGTTCAAGCTTCATCCACATGTGTACCAAGTTGAGCTACAATGAAGATCAAGATCAAGCTTGGGTAATATAGTTTAGGATTTATATTATGTGTGTCAAGTACGTTAAGCTCAATTATCTATATACACACATTTTATTGGTTTCCTTGTATATATATGTAGTCACATATATATACAACACAAGTTTTGGTTTTCATGTTTATAAATATAAAATTACATGTTTCATATTTATTATTGTGATTTGGTTTATCTACTTAGATATGAAACAAATATATTTTCATATACATACTCATATGTTTTATTTTCTATTGTATTTGTAAAAATATTATTTTCTCAGTTTATGGACTTAATAACAATCATATACATATTTTATTAAGTCTATATAATCATTTTGTAAAGTTTCAAAACATGGTTTAGCTTAAATGTCAAAACTCACATGTTTACATTTTCGTGTTTTGGACTATTTTGTAAAATGATGATATTTTTCATTTGGGAAGTCCTTTTTGGAACAGTCGTTGTAGCATGTTTATTATCATATCTACAATCATTCCCTAAAGTTTTACATTTTTTAGAAATTTTTTGATATTTTTAAACAGTGTTTTAAAATCAGATAAACAGCTTTCAGAACCAGTTTTCTGTAGTATCAGTTATCGGTCGACCGCACCGGTCGACCGCTCATATGTTCAGTCGACAGTGGGCAGAAGAGAGTTTGTCGGTCGACCGGTATGGTCGACCGAGAGCTCAAAATTTCCATCGGTCGACCGCACCGGTCGACCGACGAAGTTCTGCTTGTATTCTCAGTTTCAGATCTGGATCGCGGTCGACCGCGAATTTTTTTGGTCGACCGCCGCTCTGTCAGTTCTGTTTTCAACGACTATTTTTGTTACCGCTGCTGGGGCTGTTTTTGTCATTTGGTTTTGGGTTTTTGGCTGAGGTTTTGGAGGCTATAAATACCCTCTTTGATCTCAGTTCTCAAGTAAGCTAAGAAGTTTTTAAACAAGTTTTAAACAAGGGTTTAAGTGTGTTTAAGGGTTTATTTTGTTTGTGAAGAAGTTTTCACAAGTGGAGGAGATCATCTTCTTGTTTGGGCTCCAACCTCCATCTCTCCATCTTGTCTTCCATTGAGAAGTTTTCTAAACTCTACTCTAGCTTTCATTTATTATTTGTCAATTATCATTTCTATTAAAGCTAGTTTTATATTGAGTTTAGATTTGATTTTATCTCATTGTTACACACACCCACTTGAGCTTATTATATTTGCATACATAGTATATTAGGGTTGTGAGAGATTGTAACATTGAGTTGTGCTTAATTGAGTTCTCATCCATTGTAGAGAACAAATTTATATTTGTTACATTGTGAGTGTTGTAAGGTTTTCGGTGAGGTAGAAAACCGAGTGTGTTGTGAAGTTTTCAGTGAACTAGAAAACCGATTGTGAGGAGTGACGTTGATCGGTGAGCGTTGAAAACCGACACTGTGAGGTGTAAACGTTATTCGGGTGAGCGTAGAAAACCCGGTTGTGATAGTGGATTTCTCCCTGGGAGTGGGGAGCGGAGACGTAGGACGGAAGGTCCGAACTCCGTGATCATATCGTGTGTTTGAGTTACTTTGGCGCACTTTATCTTATGTTTATATTTCTTATCGCCATTGTCCATAGCTCATTATTTATATGATCCACTATCTAGTTCATATTGTTTTACCCCTTGTGTTTGTTTATATATCATTGCATATATATTTCATCATATAGGATATATCTCATTGTTTACATTGCTTATCCTAGCTCATATATCTTGTGGTATTTCATATTTGCTAGGATAACTTGTTAATTAATTTTAATTGGCATTTAAATCGGATTAGATTAGCATAAGACCCTAATCACCCTCCCTCTAGGGTCTAACAGTTTTTAGTTTTAGGATTTCTATATATATGGAATGTTTTAGAAGAGAAAATTAGCGAATTAGGGATATTTGGAGCATAGAAAAGATGTATTTTCTGAGCTATTGGTTAGGATTTTGTTTGGAGAGAATTAGAGCTTTGTTGGTGAGATTAATTAGTGAGTTTGTGTAATTTTGTAATCTCAGTTTGTACTTTTCTTCCCTATTAATGAAAACTCCATCCTCTTCTTACCTCGTGGACGTAGGCAACTTGCTGAATCATATTATAATTGGTTGTTTGAGTTTGTGCCATTATTTTGCATTGCTTGGCCTTCTCTCGGCGTTTTTTTGATTTGGTCTCTCGAAGCACATTAATTTGGTTTTGGCTTCCGCCATGTACAACAAGTGGTATCAGAGCTCAACAAGTAGTATCAGAGCCTAACATCTATTTAAGAGAATTTATTTAAAATTTGTTTATAGTGGCTTCTTCTTAGGATATTTGATAAAGGATTGATTTTAAAAAACAATGCTAACATTTAAATGAGGGGGCGAAGTGAAGTACGAAAAAAGCTTTTCTTGGGGTGTTTTTTTTTGCTTTTCGGAGGGTTTGTTGGGGGTAGGTGTGAAATTATCATTTTTACTATCATCCTTCTATGCGACTGCTCATCTTCCCTCAAGTTCTTGCCTACCTTCACTACATTCTTTATATAATAGCTGTTAAAAGAGAGAGTTTTGGGGTAAATTTCCCTTAGATTAAGTATTGAATGTGTGTGTGTGTGTGTGTG
>BQKN01005879.1:0-10292 GCA_022839385.1 Asparagus kiusianus | reverse complement strand
CCATAGGCAATGGCAGCAGCGGTCGGCTCATTGATGATCCTCATGACATTTAGTCCTGCAATGACACCGGCATCCTTGGTGGCTTGGCGTTGAGAGTCGTTGAAGTAAGCAGGAACTGTGACCACAGCGTTCTTAATAGTCGAACCAAGGTAAGCCTCGGCGATTTCCCTCATCTTAATCAAAACCATTGAAGAAATCTCCTCAGCAGCAAACTGCTTCTCCTCTCCCTTGTACTGAACGACAATCATGGGCTTGTCACCAGGGCCAGGAATGACCTTGAAGGGCCACAACTTGGCATCGCTCTGGACAGAGGCATCACTGAAACGCCTCCCGATCAAACGCTTTGCATCTGAGAAAGAGATCAACTTAAACATATTAGAATATTTGAACACTTTCGAAAAGGGATAGAACATACAATGTAAGGAGATCTTCCAATATAGAACATACAATGTAAGGATAGTAACAGTTAGATAAAATAGCAGTTCCAAGGAATAAAAGCCATAAATTAGAACCCAAAAGATACAAACAAATGGTGAGATCTTCCAATATAGATTTTCCAGTTTCAATAAGTTTGACTTACATTTATAAACCCAAAAAATGTAGACTAATTGATACTTAGAAACATCAAAAATAGACCAGAAGAGTATTAAAGAATAATCGCTGGAAAGACCGGTTCCAAGCCCTACCGAACTACTTTAGATATAGAGCTCCAAACACCGAGGAAGTTGGTCAGATATTGGATAGTTTGGCATTTATTCCTCCAGCTACTTGATCAAATTTGATTAGAGAGAACATTTAAGAGAAATCAAAGACTTTTCATAGTCTGAATGCTAAATGAATCAAATGTAATGCACTCACATACTCTGATTCATACTTTTAATCAATTGTCAAATATTGTTTAAAGTTTAATCCCTTACAGTTTATAATCAATTAATCATATGCATGATATTATGTCTTGATCACTTTTATTTTTTTAAGAAATAAAATACTTGTTAATCAAATAGTTTAATCATATATAAAATATAGACTACGAAATCAAATAGTTATATTTTAATGTTTGGCAATATTCACCAAATCGTAGGAAACTTTTGTCCAAATTCAGATTTGATCAAATTTAAAGAATAAAACTTGAATTAGGATTCTAATTACAAACTTTAAACAAACAAAATGAAAGGCACAATATTATTTTCTATTCAGTTCAATTCCACTCCTATTAGATGCACTTATTGTGTATAATTTAACGTATCAGATTAAATTCTAAAGCTTGGAAGAAAATAAAATTAGACGGTGAAAATTCGTATTAAAACAAATGTCAAATCGTTAAATAGAATACAAGCAAAATAATAAAAATAAAATAAAATAAGAAGAACGACTTATATTAACAGAAAAAAATTAACAATTGCCGGGAGGGCGTAGATCTGAATTGATAGAAATTGGTTCAGGTTTGAAATAATCATCTATTTGAGCAAGCTTAATAATAAATACAAATCAAATCGGCATATTATCAAAAAATAAAGCATATTAACCACAACTACTAATCCCGTATCCAATTCAACAGCAACAGAATAAAAATGGAATTTTTAAAAAGACAGATCCAAGCCCGACACACAAACTCCTAATTCGTCCACAGATCTAACCAAGTCACGTCCAGATCTACAAAAACAAAACTTTTCTAGATCTAAAACAACAGATCTAAGCAGGTCCAGTCAGAGATCTCGAGACTCACCGAACACAGTGTTGATCGGGTTCATGGCGACCTGATTCTTGGCCGCGTCTCCGATCAGCCTCTCGGAGTCGGTGAACGCCACGTAGGACGGCGTCGTCCTGTTCCCCTGATCGTTGGCGATGATCTCCACCCGATCGTGCTGCCATACTCCGACGCACGAGTAAGTGGTGCCGAGGTCGATGCCTATGGCCGGACCCTCGCCCTTTCCCGCCATCTGAAAAATCTAGTCTAATCGAAGTAAATTGGGGCAAAAACGCGACGAGATTTTGAGGTTTTGAGATGTTGAAACCCTAGAAAGAGATTATAGCGGAGGAGGAAGGGGGGGAGGGCGGGGAGGTTATATAAGCTTTCGACGGGCGGGTTCTAGAAATTTCGAATGGATCTGGGCCGTCGGATAGATTAACTGGTTTGGACGGGCCGTTGGATTTCCTGGGGAGCGGGGTCTTCTCGGTTTCTAGACAGTTCGGTGGCGCGTAAAGGACCGCGTGGTCAAAATTGTGGGAGGTCGGCTGATGTTGTTATTGGACCAGGACCAAGATCATGGAAGGTGAGCCGATGGCAATTTGGAGGAGTTTGACTCAGTTTGTTCACTGTGGTAGTGGGCTGAGCTTAGTCCACAAAGCCAGGTTATTGGGCCTTAAGTTTGATGGGCTTTTGTCCCTGATAAGGCACCTGATGTTCTAATTTACATTTCTCTGTTTGTTCAGGCGCTGTTTGGTTCACTATTTTTCTTTTTCTTTTTCCTTTTGAAAAAAATGGAACAAACATTACACTAGATGCCAAAATAAGATTCCTATTCTGTTGTTTATTTGAAATAAAATTGTAGAAATGATTTTTATAAAGTGGGAAAAACAAATCGTTTCCGAGGAAACTCTCGTGTTTTGTTTGTCACCCTGAGGAATAAATATTTTATCTTGTCGTATTAATGCATTGTCCAATACCCGCGAATCTGAAGCATACCCTTCCCAACCAGCTAGAACATATGTGAATTTCAAGTCAAATGTGCAAGCGGCAAGCACATTTTGAGTTGGAAATTCTTTTCGGCCTCGATGCCTTCTTGTATCTTCTTTTGCCACTTTCACTCAAAAATGAGATCGATCAATTGCGCCAATACAATTCTATAATAGATTAACAAAATGATTAGCAACCTGACTATTATTATCATGATGTAATATTTATTACAAAAAATTTATATTTTACCTTGAAATAGGACCAGAATCTATGATTTGTCTGTAGTGGAACTTCGAAGCCATCTGGTTGTTTAATAAATTGATCCTCAAGCGATAGTAATGCCTCTAATACTTTATGAAAGTGGTGGCTAACAGTCTCATCCGAACGCATAAAATAGAACTTCATTGTTCGATTCTTCCAGTTATGAGGAAGAATTTGAAGGAACTTAGCAACTTGTTCCTCTACAGAACTGTGTCTATTATCATAAAGACGTCTCGTCTCCCTAAGTAACTGACACAGTCTAGCAAAAGCATTAACTCCCATGCCTAGTTGTTCACGACAATCTCTATCACTTTGTTGAGTAAGTCGCTCCATAAGTAAGTTCCTATGTTCATCTTTTTGAGCTAAGATTGATTTATCTATATACTCCATTTGGTAGATATTAGTTGTCATAATAGCACCTGCATATGCTGCATACACTACAACAAAATACAATATTACTGACGAAACAAAAACGTCGGTGAATGTTTAAAAAACGTCGGGAAAAATATTTCCTGACGCAAAATACAGCGTCGCTAACGCGTCGCCAAAAGTGCGCTAAGGAAAGTATTTTGCGACGCAAATATACTGCGTCGCCAAAAGTATACTTTTAGCGACGCGACAAGCGTCGGGAAAAGTACATCTTTTAGCAACGCATATTATTTTGCGTCGACAAAAGCATGCTGAATTTTTCCATATGCGAAACGACGTCGGGAAATTCTCGCATTCCACGATATCTTAGATAATCTGCATCTCCCTATATATGATATATCAAAATCATTATGTTTATACAATCAATCACACAATGCTTGTTCACATTTTTATCTCAAGAAATTTCATCAATTCTTGGGTTTGAGCATATATAAAGCCTATTATCTAAAAAAATTCAGATTTTATAAGGATGAAAGCATGTGTGAACATGTATGCTTTTGACCGCATTTCCTTATTGTTGAACTCTACACAAAAGCTGTGGACACTGAACAACGAGTTCAAGCAATTTGATGGACTACTTAGACAATAAATATAAGCAACTATACCCTTTGATATAACTTTTAGCAACGCTAATTATAAACGTCGGGAAAAAAACACTTTTAGCGACGTTAGCCTAATATGTCGCGATAAATGCATACTATTAGCGACGCTAATTCTAAAACGTCGCTAAAAAGCTATACTTTTGCCGACGAAAATGAAAAAACGTCGGGAAATCCATAACTTTTACCAACGCTAAGTTAAAACGTCGTTAATAATATAAACTTTTAGCGACGCTAATTATAAACGTTGGGAAAAAAATATTTTTTGCCGATGCTAACTAAAAGCGTCGGGAAAAACATAATTTTTTACGACGTATTTAACCATGCGTCGGGAACAAGCGTCGGGAAAAGTGCAATTTGTTATAGTGATATGTAGCCACAATCCCCGCTGAATATTTTATCTTTTTTCTTTGTATAGCCCATTCATCATCTTCTTTTGTCTACAAATTCAAACACTTTCTATAGTAAGTATGTCACAGTCAGAACCAACAACCCTCAAGAGAGAGAAACTTTGGATTTCATGAAAATAACGTGGTGTTTGTCTCTCTCTCTCTCTCACCAAATAATCTTGATACCTAGGTACAAACTTTATCTACCGGTGCACGCGAGAATTAAAAGTTAATACAAAGACTCACAATCCATTCAAATATCAAACTATGATATGCTATAATCTTGAACTTGTATTATATCCAAATTCAGAATGGCCATCACTGACAAAGAACTAAGAATCTAAAGCGCAAATGTCTTGGGGCCATACCTTGTTCTCTTTGTTGATACAAGCCAACAAACAGTGAATCAGTATACAATTTTTCACTTGCCTAAGACCCTTGTAGTACATCCAAATTCACCTTGTATTCAACATCAGGACAATGGTTAGCCAAGAATTTTTCTGATACAAAACAACTACCTTTTCATTTAGGCAGATACAAGCGTACTTGTCAAGTATAACGAGGATGACACTTTTACAATTTGATTTAAATAAAAAAGAAAAAGAAAAACTCCATCTTTTTTGCATTCGATCAGCAAATATGTGTTGCACTGGAGGTAACAAATCCATATATACACATTCTCATGTTATTAGAGAACGTATACGCAATATCTTTTCATCCTCTGTACATGGACTTAGTACCAGACCCATCTTTTTGCAGTGACGCAAACTAGATTGTCATAAATCAAGCCTTGGGGTTGCAGATGAGTTAAATTATGTAATTAATGATATATTACAGATTCTTAAGAAAAGAAAAACTCCAGTGACTTATCTCTGTAAATTAAACAATATATGGCATAAATAAAGGTGAATTAAAACTAGGTTAAATATAGTAACCCCCCCTGCTTAATCCAACCCAAATTAAACTTCAAAAACCAACAAAAATATGAGCAGAATTTACCTCGGATGAATTTGGATTCATGTTGACAGAAGAGATCCAAGAGTAACCTGCGGTTAAAATCTGGAGCGGATCGAAAAAGATCAAAGCTATCACCAAAGACAAGCCTAATTCGAGTAAGCCAAACAATAACATCAATTCAGACAATTAATCGTATTGTGTTAATGTAAATAAATCAAAATAACAATCCAGACAATGAATCGAAGCTTACCCTCGGATCTTCCCCCGTGTTACGCGATCGGCGATGAACGATCCATAGAAGAGTGAGGGAATGTTCGCGATCTCAAGCTGACGAGAGCTCGATTGGAGAAACCATAGTTTGGTCGGCGTCGAGAGAGAGAGAGAGAGAGAGAGAGAGAGAGAGGAGAGAACGAGGAGGCGAAAGAGAAAGAAGATGGACTCGAGCTTTGGAGGCGATGAGGAGAGATCGGGGGTCGCGTCGGGCGAGCGTTTCCGTCGCTCTCCCTCGTTTTCACCAGGATAGCGGAGAGAAAGGGGGAAAGAAAATATAGATATTGGTTTTTCTGCAGTGAAATTTATTTTCTTTTTCTCTTTTGTTTTCTTTCAAAACAAACAGTAAAAACTCACTTTCTCTTCTATTTTACTTTTTTTTCTCTCACTTTCTCTCAAACCAAACATAGCCTATTCTTTTAACACCTCATATAATGTCAAAAGACAGAAGAAAGCATAAAAATTACGCAATTATTTCTGAGCTAAAGCCTCTGAATTGCCACCATCATATCATCCTGACCCCGCCCGATGACGGCTCGGGTCAACCCCCCAACCTCTTTCGGACTCGAATCCAAACGGCCCCCAAATCCCGACCTCCTTCCAATAATTCGGACTCGAGTCCGAATTCTTCCCGCGCGCCCATAAATCAATCTCCAGCCGCCCACCACAATCGAACGGTCCCCAAACAAACACGTCAACCCGCCACAAACCCTAAAAATCTCCCTATATGATATCTCCTCGCTCCAGCATCCTCCTCCCTTTCGAAACCCCAGCGGACTCTCTCGCCTCTCTCCGCTCCTCTTCTTCTCCTCAAAGTCTCGATCCAGATCCAAGCAATGGCGGGAAAAGGCGAGGGTCCAGCTATAGGTATTGATCTCGGCACCACTTACTCCTGCGTCGGAGTATGGCAACACGATCGAGTGGAGATCATCGCCAACGATCAGGGGAACAGGACGACGCCGTCGTACGTAGGGTTCACCGATTCCGAGAGGTTGATCGGCGACGCGGCCAAGAATCAGGTCGCCATGAACCCGATCAACACTGTTTTCGGTGAGTTTTCTCAGATCCGATGAGCTTATCGATGTCTAAGTTGTTGAAAGCTGCAGTTTTAGCTTCTTATGTGTTGGATCTGAGATTTTATTTGTAGATCTGCAGTAATAATGAGTAATTTGACTACATTGCCTGGTGATCTAGTCTTTTTAGACTAGATAGTTGAGTTTAGGCCGCCATGAACCCGGTTAACACTGTTTTCGATGTTTCCCCTCCATATTTGTTTGGTTTGTCAATGTTTTCGCGGTAAAGGCGGTAACTTTAGCTCCTGATGTGTTGGGCAATTGATTGAAGTTTAGATCTCAAGTAAACTTGCGCTTGATTTAAGAACTGACGAGTTTATAGCTTTTAATATTGATAGATCATGTGTTCATCTATTGAGTTCTTCATATGAGTGTAGATGTGTGTCTTGAGTGTTCGGAAGAGTTTAGTAAACTGAGTTTGGATGCATAGCATAAAAATGTGTGGAGTTAAAAGCTACTGACTTGTAGATCCTTGATTATTCTATAGATTTCTTTGAGGATTAAGGTAGTGGTGTGGGAATCTGTGGGGTTACGTTTGGTACAGTTCTGTTAAATCTTACTCTGCGATGGATCTTCGATTGTGTTGGTGAGTTGGAAGTATTTGTGCTAGTATTTTCTACAGAAACTTATTGGTTTGATTTTAATTAACTGCTAATATTATTTAGTATGATCAATCATATTTATTATTTGTTATTTTATAACTGATAAAAACTTACTATTGGGCACTAATATGTATTTTCATAGATTTTTGATAATTATTGTGATAGCAATTAGAAATGTGTAATAAATATAAAATGGAGTAGATCTTTTGAAATCAAATACGTAGTTGCTTTATCGTGTCACATCTGACGAAGTCTTTGTAGTTTTATCTTATGGAGACGTGTCTTATTTTTCATTTTTAGCTTTGTTTGGAGATCAAGCTTTGATTGCTGCATTCTTTTGTCATATGATATACTTGGTATATATCTTATGTACATATGATTCTCTAAACTAAATTTACGCTTCTCTTACTTTGAGAGCACGGGTCATGATTTATATATCAATTTATGTCTCTGTTCTAGATGTTATTTTGGGTGTATAACTTGCAACTTGCAAAAAGATTATTGTATTATTTCTTTATAATCTTCAGATTACTGATAACTCTAGTTGGACTAGGAAGAGAGTTAGTCTAGCATTTATGTACACGCATAAGGTTAGAAATTATTATATATTTTAGTAGTTCAATAATGGTATCATTTGTAATTTTTTTTAAACTCAAATCAAATACATGCTGATGCATACCCTAATTGAAGCTGTGAAATTAATGTTATGGTCTTGTGTCTTTATCCAGTTCTTTTGACTGTCCTTGTATCCAATATAGTTTATGTGCATATTATTGATTATTGATAAAATTTATTTTTGCACATATTCTTTGGGTGTTATACATATAATTGTTATGGTATCTCTAGTAATTGTTTTAATACATCATGCGATGTGAAAAAACTTTGCGAAGAGGTACGATCTAATTAGATTTCATAAACTTGTACTTAACTATAACTAGTGCGCGTGTGACTTTATTAAACAAGCTATCGTACATGACACCAACATAATAGATGCGGTGGTGGATTTGAACCACTAGGATGTGGATTTCTCGGGTGAATTTTATGAGCACATAGAGACGCGTATTATCAGATTGTAAAGAAGTTTAAAATACTTGAATCACTTCCAAAACTTCTAGTCAAAGCTTTCAGTATAAAAACCTTGAACCGAATTCACCTGAGATCGTTAGGATGTAATAAAAGAGAGGATTCTTGTAAGACTCAAGATTCCTCAAACCTACTTATGGGCCTAACTAATAAGTTTTCTTTTGTATACAATGGTTGCACATGCATTTCCTATTTAAAGAAATAGGACATCGTCATATTTGCTTTCTTTTCTTTGGGACTATTCTCACAAAGAGACAAGTGACTAGTCAAGGAGGCTTTCATGTCGGATTATTAATTTCATATTCCTACAAATATAAACCTTATTTGCCTTGCACTTAATTCTTCAAAAGTGATATTAGTGAGATAGATTGGGTTCCTTGTCTAGAGCCTATTATTAATCAAATTAATTCTCTCAATTAATATCAATTAGTAATTTTGATTTAATTGTCAACTACTTATCCAACTAACTGTTCATAAAAGCTCTATCATAATACGAGGATAATGTTTAGAAACATTGTCCAACATTCAATCCCTTCTAGATTGTTATGCAGTTGAAGTCTCCTTGGATAGTCACTTTTTAATTTGTAGGAATATTCTCACATTGGAAAGAAAGCAAACATGGGAACTTTCTTATTACCATAAATATGGAAGACATGTGTAGTATGGAAGAAGAGAAGACGAGTAAGCAGTACTTGGATCCATAAGTAGGTTTTGAGGAAATTCAAAATTTAAGTGGATTCTTTCTCTCTTATATTGCACCCTCATTGTGATGGATGGATTCGGTGGAGGAATTTTCTCTAGAGCAAGCTTTGAGTTGATCTTGATATTATGGTTGGAGGTTTAGAATCGATTCAAGTATTCTAAACTCTTATATATTTGCAGAAAATAATATATGGATATGTTCAGCCATTACAAAGAGATTGTATGAAGGGATCATATTTCTCATCTTCTAAGTCCATTTTGAGTTCGTGTATAATCTAGAAACTTCACCCCTTTCTAATATCTGTTCTTCAGAGCGTGTTAGACTGAAGCAGGTCATTTATTATTTATTCCCTGCATTACACACAAATGTATAATTAACCTTGTCAAACATAAAACACAAATGTATATTGTATAGTTTCTCTCTTTTTGATAGTTCTTATACCTTGTCCAGCTTTTAGATCTGCTTGTGAAACTAATAATATTCTATCAACCTGATATTGATCTTTGCTGCTCTTATAGGCTATCTCTGTTTTATTTTGTATCAAGTACTTGTTTTCTTTGCTACAGCTAGGCTAATAACATTATTGAAGTCTGAGCTTCCCTGCTCAAATATAGCACATCAATCTTGAATAATTTATATGTTAATTATGCTTGATACTTGAGATATTTGGGTAAAGTTTGTATCTACGAACCCTGTGTGTTTTTTTTAATTGGGTTGTGGTGGGTAAGGTGAGGTTAATAATATTATAGTTTCAGGTAGGAAATGTTTTTCTTTGTATTATCTCAATGTCTACTTTATCAAGCTTTGTCTATATGTTATTCTTGGATCAAACTCTTTCTTACATTAATGTTTCTCGTCTATTTTCACTGAGAAGTATTAATTTCGATACCTCTGTCTCAGATGCAAAGCGTTTGATCGGGAGGCGTTTCAGTGATGCCTCTGTTCAGAGCGATATCAAATTGTGGCCCTTCAAGGTCATTCCTGGCCCTGGTGACAAGCCCATGATTGTTGTTCAGTACAAGGGAGAGGAGAAGCAGTTTGCTGCTGAGGAGATTTCTTCAATGGTTTTGATTAAGATGAGGGAAATCGCCGAGGCTTACCTTGGTTTGACTATTAAGAACGCTGTGGTCACAGTTCCTGCTTACTTCAACGACTCTCAACGCCAAGCCACCAAGGATGCCGGTGTCATTGCAGGACTAAACGTCATGAGGATCATCAATGAGCCGACCGCTGCTGCCATTGCCTATGG
>BQKN01005868.1:0-10464 GCA_022839385.1 Asparagus kiusianus | reverse complement strand
ACACTGAGCTGTGTGCGGGGACCTATCGGCAATTTTTGATGCCTACACTCCATATATGATTCAATCATGGAAGCTCATAGATCTCCTTGTCGGCTTTCCGACGTATTTTGAATCGTGTGATTCTAAGTTTGGACGATGAAGATACGATGAAAATAGACAGAACACGCCAAACTAAGGTCAAGCCAAAGCTAAGACAACCATAGGTGTCTCGACCAAAGCTTGGCTGAGACACCCATAGGTGTCTCGGCCAAAGCTTGGCCGAGACACCAAGAGGTGTCTCGGACCTTGTAGAGCTGTTTTGACTATGATTCACTTTAAATCTAAAGAAGCTAAAAAGATAAAAGTTGTATACCTCCTTGTAAGATTTCTAATGAATCTTGGATTAACTCATTCCGAGATCATATAAGAGAGGTAAAGCCAAAATACCAAAGATAGGACAAACTGCCTCAGAATTCCGAGATAGTGTTGGTGTCTCAGAGAAGAATAGAGATTTTGGTCATGATTTGATTCGAATATGAAAAAACTCAAAAGGAAAAAGTTATATATATCTTCATCAGCTTTACAACACTTCTTGAATCATATTATTTAGAGGTCATATGAGCCAGTTAGAACCAAAATACCCGGGACACCCACGAGTGCCTCGGTTTTGGCGGAGACACCAAGTGGTGTCTCGGTCAAGTCTTGGCTGAGACACCAAGTGGTGTCTCGGCCAGGCTTTGGCTGAGACACCAAGTGGTGTCTCGGTCAAGTATTGGCCGAGACACTAAGTGGTCAAGATACACACAAGTGTCTTAGAGCCCAAAAATACTGTTTTTGGCTGTTTTGAGCCGTTTTTTGATCGTTAACCACTGGATTTGTTCCAACTGATCTGAACCTATCCAAGAATATGATAAAATAGTTATAACTAAAGATAAGAGTGAATCGATTATTCTTATCCAAAAACAGGACTCCTGAAGCCTATAAATATAGCCTTAGGGCCTTTATTTTTTGAGAGCTGGAATTCTCGAGCGTCGGCGAAGTGCTGCTGAATTGAGGACTGAAGAGCCACAAATTTTAGAGAGGTGGAGGAGATATCAGTGAATTCTTCAGCATAAAGAAGAGGAGTTCGTCAGATCTGCAGCCTAGTTCTTTCCCTTGAGATTGCCCTGTTGCGGTGATCTCGCGAAGAACAATTATCTCGTTGTTGTCGAGATAATTGCTTTGGTTTTCTGATTCCTTCATGAATCAAAGAAGCTCTGGATCTGATCTGATCGTTTGGTAGTCCACAGACATTAACGTCCCCGTCATAGGCCAAGATCCCACGCAAGCAGCGGGTGATAAACACCCGTTGTGCTGTTTGACGAGAGTTGTATTTTTTTGTTTTCATTGTGTAAGGGTCTTATAAAAAGACTAACTTTTGTTTTTGTTGTAATGTTTAAAGTTGTACTAAACACAGTAATGAATACATTAACTTTCTTCCCAAACAAGCTGGCGACCACAGTGGGACCCAACAACTTCGCTGCCAAAACTATCGTGCCGCAACCAGAGATTAAGATCCCGATGAACAAAGAGGTTGAGTATGAATTCGACCAGCAAAAGTTCGAGGAGTACGTCTCCTCCTCCTCCTCCTCCAGATCTGCCTCTCCTCGTAAGCGCATGAAGGTCTGCTCCTCCCGAAAGATTCGCTGGTCTTCAGATCTGAAGACCCAAGAAGACGATCTCTCCACCGTCGCTGCTACAATTGCACCTCATAATGATCTGTTGACGTCTAATGAAGCCAGATCTATAAATCTAAACTCCTCCTCGATCAAGGAGTCGGTTGTTGAAGGTGTGCTAAATTTGTCGAAGATGGCTCGTCAAAGGCATCGTCAACGTCTTGCTCGTCAGTTCACCAAGGCTTTGGAGCAAGTGGACAGACTTTGCTACCAAGTGGATCTAGAGTTCAGAAAGCACCAATGGCTAAGCTGTTGCCACAACAAGCATCAACGTCCTCCTCCTAATCATCAACTAACAAATGGATTCGTGTCAAATGAACCCGTTCTACTCTCGAGGAGCGTATCTAGAAACGCTACGCACTACTTGTGCATGCACACATTCTCGCACAAGAAGCTCAAAAATTGCAGCAGAAGGAGATGGTCAAGAAACCACCAAGAGCTAAGCAGGTTTGGGTGCTGAAAGTCAAAACAGCACATCTACCTGACAAGAGACACCAAACGTGTCTCTTGCTCGATTCCAGATCCAAGGTTGTTCCCCAGCCTTCGTCAACTTCAGATCTCGCTCCTATTGCTCCCGCACCTCCGGTGAAGCTCGACGGCAGTGTGGATCTCTCCAAATTTAGAATTCCGTTGAAGGATCGCTTGAGTCCTTTATATGAAGATCAAGGCAAAGCGCCTGTTAAGGAACACTTGGGACCGTTGAAGGAACCCCGAGCAACCATCCGGACTGGGGGTTATACGCGACCTCCTAAAAAGTTGATTCACATAACTACCCGCATGGGGATGCCTGCACAAAACCAAACGTGTGACTCCTGCTAAAGCTAATAAAGCACTACCTATTCAGAAGAAGACACGCCGAACAAACAATAGCGTTCCACCTGAGGAATCAAACCAACAACCGATAGGTTGCTCTGACCGCAATGTCGATGAGTTGTACTATCAGACTGGGGGTACTAATAAATCTTAAAGGAAAAGTACCCGGGAAGCAGACTTTCACTGTCAGTGTACCAAACTTATCAGAGCAATATTAACAGCGTGTAGCTGCCCTAAGACCGCTCCACAGAGGGTCTCGGTATTTGAAAAGATCTCCAACAGAACATCCAAGTCCAAGCCAAGGCGTTTCTATAGAAAAAGATCAGCTGCGCAAGATGATGAACACCCAAATGTTACCATCAATATGATCGATAAGGATAAGTTAACGAGAAGTTTCAATCCCTAACATTTTTTGGACATATCCCAACGTATAACTCGGTTATGCGTGGGAACTACTAGGCGTAAGGACTATCAGAGGATGCATAGCGGATTATCCTCGGATGATGAAGCATCAGATGTGAACTCTGACATCGCTTCTGACAATACGTTGTCTAGCATAGGACAATCCGGCGAGACGTTTAGGTCAACACCAAGCAAATGGCAAAAATCATAGAGGATGCCTTGGCTAAGCAAAAAGAGAACTTTAAGTTCGAAATGGAAATGGCTATGCTGCAAATGAGGGAAGAGTATGATCAACAGATCCGAGCCTTGTCGAATCAGATAGGTGAATCTAGTCATCACAACAATGTTAGTCAAGTAGCTAGCGATTCAGATGTGGATGAACACCTTAATGTTGATAAGCCTCTCATCGGCCAGAATGCTGGGGGTGGCCCTACATAAGATAATGATGCTGGGGCGGTCCTATCAAAGATGATAATGCTGGGGTGTCTGCGTTGTTCCTCTTAAGAATCGACCAAGAAAGGATACGAGCGAGGATAAAAAGATAAAATACCTCGAGAGCAAAGTCAACGCTCTGATTTCTACTCGAGAGGTGAAGAAGACTAGTATTCCGTATCCTTACCCAAGAGAGTGGGATTCGATACCGTATCCGGCGAAAATCAACCTGATCAACTTCATGCCATTTTACGGAAAGGGTCCCCCTACTCAGTATCAAATATACTTCAAGTCTCACTTGGGTGTGATTTTTGGGAATGAATCCCTGATGGTCCGGTCATTCGTCGGCACCCTTCGTGGAGCTGCCTTCGATTGGCGCCGTCGTCTCAAACCAGGGAGCATCAACAGCTGGGATGACCTGGAGAACCTGTTCCTCACTCACTTCTTTGATGATGATGCTGAGGTGTCGATCAGGATACTCTTCGATGAAAAACAGAAAGACGATGAGACGGTCGACGACTTTGTCAAGCGCTTCCGGAATAAGGCGATGAACTATCGAGATCCGATCATAGAGGACTTTATCCTCCAAACCTGTCACTATAACCTCTTTTTGGACGTGTTAGAAGTTATGGGAATTGTACCGTCCTATACTTGGAAAGAGTTGAAAATGTACGGAGAGGAGGCCGAGCACTTTCTCAGAAGGAAAAAAGCCGAGAGAAGCCAACCGACGGTTAACCCTCCAAATTCGAGTTTCGTCTCCCGTGGTAAAGGGAAGGCCCCTGTAGCTGATGTTGATGCTAATCAGACATCACAATATCAATTCCAGAGATAGCAAAAAACTTCGGATCCTAGATTCCAAAAAGAGTACTCCTTCAAGAACGAAGACGTTCCAGCCATTTTCGAATCCCTCATTGAAAACAACAAGATCAAGCTACCACCTATCACAAATCAGGAGGAAGCTAACAATACTTTGGATCCAAAGTACTGTACGTACCACAGGAGGATTCTTCATCCCACCAAGGCTTGCTTCGCTCTCAAAAATAGCATCCAAACCTTGGTTGAAGCTAGCGTTATAACGCTAAATTTAGCCGAATGAACACTCCGACAAGTTAAAGAGTATAAACTGCTCCTTATAAGACTCCGACAAGTATAAGAGTATAAACTGCTCCTTTCGATACTTTAACAAGTATAAGAGTATAAACTGCTCCTTCCGAGACTCCGATAAGTACAAAAGTATAAACTGCTCCTTCCGATACTCCGAAGAGTATACGAGTATAAACTGCTTCTCAATACTTCAACAGGTATATGAGTCTAAACTATTTTCTTTCTTTCACGGGAAGTTCCAAGAAGAATATCATATGTGTATTCTTAAGGATAACCCGACCATTCAGCTGAGTACAATGTTAGACCCAGTTTCACAAAGAAGGCTAGGGGTGGATGTAACGGGAAGTTCCCGAAAGAATTCTATATAGCGTATTCTTAGGGATAACCCGATCAGTACAAGAAGGGGATGAATAAGAAACTCTCATTCAAAATCCCGCTACGTCTATGAACTCAACACTCATTGTTAGAGTCCGGACATAGAACTCGGAATTTTAATCTCTTGATCATTGATAATTGTCAAACCCCTCCGTGTTAAGTATTTGTCACTTAACATCAGGAATTCCCTTTGAGTGATTTGTACAAGTCAATATTCCCACTATGACTTATACTCCCACTCTCACACCTATTTGGTCAAACCTTTAAGCAGTTTAGACCACAACCAAAATCCCCTCTCGATTCCTCCAATGAACGAGAGGTCCACTTTCAAATCGAATGATCAAACCTTTCTATAGTTAGGATCACCTCAACCTCCCACTTTGTCAAACCTATAAAAGTTAGGGCTAAAGCCAGATTCCCTTCTTGATTCCTTCCATGAACGAAAGGCCCACTTTCAATTTGAGTAAACGAAAGACTTCCACCTTTTCCTATTCAGCCAAACCTATAAAAGTTAGGGCCAAAATCGGAATTTCACCTTAATAAATGAGAAATTCTTCTCTTGGATTAAGCAACCAATCCTATAAAAGTTAGGGTTGCTTGAATCTTTTCGATTCTCGGAGTGGAGATCCCACTCCTAGTTTTACCTTTTCGGATTTTTAGGGTGGAGATCCCACTTCGAGTTTCCTTGGCAACTGCATATAGAATATAAAATTCTTCCTCTTCGGTTTTGGAAAATAGAATATAAAATTCTTTCTCTCCCTTTTTATGTTCGTCTTTGCCCCAAGAGAAGACACCATCCTTAAACTCTAAAATCTGTGCTCCACATGAGCAGGAAATTTTATCCCGGATCCTAAGTAAGGATATGTCAATGCCTAACACACGTTGCCGGTTTAGTCTTTCACCAATTAAAGAAGACACCGGAATCCAAGTCTGGGGAAGTTTATTCTGAAGCCTAAGTAGGGATAAGTCAGTGCCTAACATGCGTTGCCGGTTAGTTTTTGACCGTAAAAAAGACAAAAGCCTACATATTCGACATTGTGACAAGTTATTATTAATAACACCATAATCTATTAATAACATGTACGAGGAATTTTATCATGAATCCTAAGTAGGGATAAGTTGGTATCTAACACGCGTTGTCGGTTTAGTATTTCACCGATTAAAGAAGACACCAGAATCCAAGTCTGGGGAAATATATCTCGAATCCTAAGTAGGGATAAGTCAACGTCTAACACGCATTACCGGTTTAGCCTTTCACCGATTGAAGAAGACACCAGAATCCAAGTCTGGGGAAGTTTATTCCGAAGCCTAAATAGGGATAAGTCAGCGTCTAACACGCGTTGTCGGTTAGTCTTTGACCGTAAAAAAGGATAAAAGCTCACATATTCGATAATGTGACAGGTTGTTATTAATAAAACCACCATCCGTGCCTAACACGTACATGGAATTTTATCCCGAATCCTAAGTAGGGATAAGTCAGCGTCTAACACGCGTTGCCGGTTTAGTCTTTTACCAATTGAAAAAGATACCAGAATCCGAGTCTGGGGACTTTTATCCCGAATCCTAAGTAGGAATAAGTCAGCACCTAACACACGTTGCCGGGTAGTCTATTCCCGTAAAAAAGATGAAGTCTACGTATTTAATATCGTAGCACTAAAAGAGTTAACTCTTTTAACACAACGTTACGTGCAGAACGAATTTAAACAATCTACATGCTAGCCTGACTCAAACGATAGTCGGTAAAGGCATGTCAAATCCGTTGATGGTTGATGATTGGCCAAAAATCCTAAGTCTACATCTAACACCCATTGTCGGGTAGTCTATTCTTGTAAGAAAGACGAAGTCTACGTATTCAATATTGTAGTACTAAAAAAGTTAACTCTTTTAGCACAACGTTACGTGCAGAACGGATTTAAATAATTTGTGCACTAGCTCGACTCAAATAGTAGTCGGTAAAGGCTAATCAAACCTGTTGATGGCTGAGGGTTTGCTAAAAATCCTATAAATACAAGAGTTAATAATGGATTAGCTTCATTAGTTAGTCTCATGACTTGAGCATCCAACAACATCAGGATATGATCCATACATACAGATGAATCAGCATTAATAGTTGGTCCTGCAGCTTTGACATTTGGGACCGTCATGCTCCAATACCTTAAGATCTTAAACTGTGTATATTCCAGCAAACGTATGAGTATAAACTGTGTTAATAGCGATCGATTCGAAACCCTAAGGTCAACATCGGTAAACACATGATCCTAGGTCAATGCTAGTCAACGCTGGGCAATCCGAAACCCTAAGGTCAATGGCAGTCAATGCGTTGCGATGAAAGTCATCGTCGGGTGATCCTAAACTGTAAGGTCAACGCCAGTCAACGCACTGCGATGAAAGTCAACACCGAGCGATTCGAAACAACACCATTCAACGCGTAGTCCTAAGTCAATATATTATGATAGGGATAGTCAGTTCTAAGTCAACTCGATGATACAAGCTAAAATTAACTCACCAATTTCGATTTGAGATTTCGACAACGGCCAGACGATAAACGCAGAGCCGAAAGAACTTCAGCTATTCATCAAAATAGACTGAAAATCAAAGAAGTCAAGAACCATAAAACAACTATAGGTCCTTTTACACTGACTGAAGGATGGACCAATCATATCCAAAGTATTACAGGCTCTTCTATAAAGGAAACGAGATTAAAACACTTTGGAGGGGGTATCTGTAGGCGTTAAAAATTGCCCACGAATCCGTACACAGATCAAGATAGAGAGAAGATAATGAACATCACTATCTAAGTTACAAAAGCTTATTTGATGATAACAAGCGCATGAAGTGAGTCGACAAACCATGCAAAGCAACGGAACTTCGGAATAACGGAAACATGAATGGGTCGGGAGCTAGGCGTCGCTTACGAAAGATGAAGCACCCCTCATGTCCTGTTTACTTCATATATGATTCAATCATGGAAGCTTGTAGATCTCCTCTTCGGCTTTCTGACATATTTTGAATCGCATGATTCCGAGTTCGAACGTTGAAGATACAACGTAAACGGACAGAACGCACCAAACCAAGCTTAGGCCAAAGCTAAGACACCCATAGGTGTCTCGGCCAAAGCTTGGCTAATACACCCATAAGTGTCTTGGCCAAAGCTTGGCTAAGACACCCATAGGTGTCTTGGCCAAAGCTTGGATGAGACACCAAGTGGTGTCTCGGCCAAGGCTTGGCCGAGACACCCATAGGTGTCTCGGACCTTGTAGAGCTATTTTGACTATGATTTGCTTTGAATCTGAATAAGCTTAAAAGATAAAAGTTCTAGATCTGCTTGTTATATTTCTAATGCATCTTAGATTAACTTATTCCAAGATCGTATGAGAGAGATAAAGCCAAAATACCAAAGATAGTATAAACTACCTCAGAATTCCGAGATAGTGTTCGTGTCTTAGAGAAGAATAGAGATTTTGGCCATAATTTGATTCGAATATGAAAAAGCTCAAAAGGCAAAGTTGTAGATATATTCGTCAACTTTCTAAAACATCTTGAATCATATTATTTGAAGGTCATATGAGTAAGTTAGAGCTAAAATATCCGGGATGCCCACGAGTGTCTCGGCTTTGGCCGAGACACCCATGGGTGTCTTAGAGCCCAAAAATGTTGTTTTTAGTTGTTTTTTGATCGTTAACCACTGGATTTGTTCCAACTGATCTAAACCTATCCAAGAACGTGATAAAATGATTACAACTAAAGATAAGAGTGAATCGATCGTTCTTATCCAAAAACAGGACTCCTGAAGCCTATAAATACAGCCCTAGGACCTTTATTTTTTGAGAGCTGGAATTCTCGAGTGTCGGCGAAGCCCTGCTAAATTGAGAACTGAAGAGCCATAAATTTTAGAGAGGAGGAGGAGATATCAATGAATTCTTCATCATAAAGAAGAGGAGTTCGTCAGATCTGCAGCCCGGTTCCGTCCCTTGAGATTGCCCCATTACGGTGATCTTGAGAAGATTGATTATCTCGCTGTTATCGTGATAATTTCTTTAGCTTTTTTATTCCTTCACGAATAAAAAAAGCTCCGGATCTGATCGGATCGTTTGGTAGTTCACGGATATCAACATCCCCGTCACAGGCTAAGATCCCACACAAGCAGCGGGTGATAAACAACCGTCGCGCTGTTTGACGAGAGTTGTATTTTATTTGTTTTTATTGTGTAAGGGTCTTATAAAAAGACTAACTTTTATTTTCGTTGTAATGTTTAAAGTTGTAATGAACACAACAATGAATACATCAACTTCCTCCCCAAACAATATCCAATAGAAAGGTTAGTATTAGGGAAGCATGAATATTTACATATCAATATTTACATCTATTACTATCAATTTTATATCCATACCTAATAATTTATCATTTTTTAGATATTTGGGTTCAATAAAACATTAATTGCATAATAAAGCTCATCAAGAAGGTTTAATTGCTGAAAGTTATGTGAGAAATGAGTGTCTTTTATTTGCCTCTTGTTATATGAGAGGGGAACAAATTGTACTTCAAGCACCTGTTGATAATGATGATAATATAGTTCTCTATCCTCCCGGGCTGAACAGAATTTATTCCCACCTATTGTTAGATCAAACTCATGCATACGTATTAAATGTAATGCTCCTGGTTTCATACATGGCTGCAGTCCAAGATGAACCCAAAGATATCAAACCTACCATGCACCCTCCACTGTGCATAAACATGTTTCACTGTTAAAATTACTATCACTCTAGCAGAAACAAAGTATAAAATAGAGAGGGTACAAGCAGATACAACAAAGATGAAAATATACATAATATAATATAGATAAAAGACATCTAACAGTATTAATATGTTCCAACAGGAGAAAAGAGAGTATATCTGATAAACTAAAATAAGAACATTGAATATCTAATACATAAGAGTAAACTAAAAAGGACAAAGACACTCATCCTGCAAAATAAAATGCATCTATAAAACAAAACTAAAATTATAAATAGTTCGCTGTGGAGCACAAACTAGCTACCTATGAATGACAGTGACTATGCAGAATCCTTTTCAACCTGTGACTCTCCAAACCTGTAACCTAAAAAGAGATGAAAATAATAGCATCAGAGTGCTAGCAAGAATATCTTTGCCCACCCTCATGGGAAGGGCTAACTTATATAATCGAGGCTCTACCTATAATATACATAATCTACCTATATCATTTATGTAAAACCACAAAAATTTGAATATTATGTGAAAATTAATAATAAATATGTTATATGGTAAAAATATAACATATTTTGATGTTTGAGTATGATAAGAGTTAAATTGAGATCAATTCAATGTATATTTGTGAATATATGAGTGCAAATGCATAAAACATGCACGAAGAGAAATCTGTAAAAATGACCAGTTAAGAGTTTATAAATTTTACACATCGATGCAGTTTGAATCTGGAAAAACTCAAAAGAACAAAGTTGTAGGTCTCCTCAATATCTTTCCAACAAATCTTAAATCACCTTATTTTGAGGTCGAATAAGAAAGTTACAGCAAACATATCAAAGGTTATTTTCTTAGTCAGACTAGGTTTCCTGGTTAGGTTCAAACGGGTTTATTTTGTGTTTGTATATATATATATATCTAT
>BQKN01005863.1:0-16230 GCA_022839385.1 Asparagus kiusianus | reverse complement strand
ATATATATATGACAAAGATAAATAACTAAGTATTGAAACAAACTAAGCAAAATAAGCAATTGTATGTAATTAGTAGTGGATCAAAATATTGATTAGATGCCCAAACTAAAATGGAAGCCCTGCTTTAAACATTGAAGACAAATAAAAAAAAAAAGAGAAGAAAAGAAATCGGAAAATACTTCCTCATGGTAGTTTTTTCCATGTAGAGATCCTCTACATCTTTGGTTGTAGAGAATCTCTACAACGCACTAACCACAACTACTTACTCAATGGACACCATGAATATTATTCATTATATAAGTTATAGAAATATTATTTTAATCAAATGAAAAAGAAAAGTAAGAAAAGAAAACAAACACATTATTAAACTCTTTCTGATCACACACTAATTAATAGCTCACGGTGCACAATGCAAATATTACGTATATGCTCCCAACCCATTACCCAAAGAATGAGCGTACCTATAAATGAAGTTAGAAGATTGATTATTGGTTAAATAATACTTGAATACCTTAAGTTTCTTCATTTTGGCACTTCAACTCCATAACTTGTTTCTCATGGTGATTAAATATCATAAGTTGTCCACCATTAAAATCATATGCTAAAATTGTTAGTATTTTTCTTACAAAAGAATATAAATGTCATTCTCCTAATTGATTTTTAACATTAAGTTTTTCTTCTTCCTCCCTCTAATTATCCGAAATCTCTTAATCTATCCTTAATAATGTGTCCATTCTCAAGTAAGTTCACATCTTTTCCCTTCAATTTTATATTCTTCTATCTCAATTTTTCTTCCATTATTCTCAATTTCTATCATTGTCAACCCCTTCCTTAGAGTCATTTCATATTATAATTGTCTAATAACCTTTGAGCTTAGAGAGGAAAGAGCTTGTTCTTCAATTCAAAAAATTTAGACATTAGGTTTCAAATTCAAGGATAAACATATTTTTAGTAACAATGAAATTAAAGAGGAACTAAATTTATCACGTGATAGTCACATGACAATATTCTATGGAACATTCGCACGTGTGCCTAACAGAAGGTATCAATATAAAAAAATTTTCAAAAGTTTTAGTAGCAATAAATAACTTGTTGTATTTAAGTGTTAAAATGGATCCGTTGTGGGTGATCCGAATGGTTAGAAGATTACAATATGATTCTTACGATCTTAGGTTCAATTCTCGGCTATGTTATCAACCAAAAAGGTTCAAAATGGGGAACTTTATAGTGTTTTAAGTGCTAACAAAATTAATTACTTTCTCTAGATTCCAAAATAAATAAAAAAAATTTTTACTTAACCTACCACAATTTGAATGTAGCATAAATTGAGGGCAACAAACCTGCGAATTCAAAGGAAGTATTTTTCGATTTAGGCGGATGATGTGAATGCTGTTCCAGATTCTATATATGAATCTCTTCAAGATTTTCTATTTGAATTGGTCAAACAGAATTGGAAATGCAGGTCTATATCTATTGAGAAATCAACCTGAATTATATTTTGGTAGGAAAGAGGGTTCTTCTAATTCAATTCTTCATCTACATCATTCCCGCCAAAAGCTAATCAAACACCAGTAGTTCAGTGTTCCTCTTCCATTCCACCTGTCTTTTCTAAAAGAGTCGCATCGTCATCGGCTTCTCGTATACGCAAGACAATCTTCAATCATAAGCATAAGAGCTTTTTGAATCAGGCGACTTCAGCAAAAAAGATATCAAAGTCTTCCAAGAAAGGTAAAAATCAACAATCCTCTTCATCCGTTGGGTTACCTTTAAATTCTTTACATAAAGAATTTATTGAAGAAATAGCTACCAATTGCGGTGTTACTTTATCTGATCATCTCTTGATAAATTAAAGGCTAAGGAAGTGGGAAAAAATTTATAGTCAAACTAATTGGCTGTACATAGTAAGTCATTAGGTGTGGTTGCTATCTGTCTAATTGGCTATAAAAATGTTCGGGGTCTTAACGATCCACTCAAAAGACAGAGACTTTATTTCTAGTTGAGCCATCGATATTATTAGCATTTAGGAAAGTAAGCTCACAAAACCCTCGGCTAGAAAGCTACGATCAATAGGGGGTAAGAAGATTCCTAATTGGTGCTATCTTGATTCTATTGACTCTAGAGGGGGTGTTTTGGTTGGTTGGTATGATGCTTTCTCTCTTATGAAATCATATGTGGGTATTTTCTCAGTCTCTATTTCTCTTCATCACAAACCATCAAAATGGAAGCTCACTTTCTCTTCTATCTATGCCCCTACTGATAGGGAATATAGAGAAGTATGTTGATGGGAACTCAATCGAGTCCGTTTTCTTCTTCCTGGTCCATGGGTCATATGCGGAGATTTTAATACCACATTATCCTCTAACGAACGAAACGGTAATAATGGGTCTCTAAGAGACATTAACTCTGTCAGATATTTTGTCTCATCAACATCTCTTATTGATCTCCCGTTTTGTGATAGATCCTTCACATGGTCTAATAAATGTTTGAATCCTTCAATGACTAGATTGGATAGATTCTTTGTATGTGCTGACTGAGAAAGAAAGTTTCCCTCATGTTTACAATACTCTCCACCATCTCTGGGTTCAGACCACTTCCTTATTATTCTTGATAGTGGGGGTATTCAACTGACTACACCTTTTTTCATATTCGAAAGAAGTTGGTTTCATAATAAGGATTTTATTCCTTTCATAACCCAATCATGGAATTCTTTCAAATGTCAAGGTTCTTCTGTAGATATCTTCATTATGAAATTAAAACTCTTAAAGAGAAGAATCAAGTGGTGGAGAAAAAATATTCTTGGTTCTATATCTCACAGGAAATTTGATCTACTATCAAAAATCAATTCATTGGACTTGCTTGAAGAAATGAGACCTTTATCTTCATCCGAATCAAATGAAAGGAAAACTCTTCAGTCTTCCTATACATCCCTCATTAAGGAGGAGGAAACCTATTGGCACCAAAGATCTAGGATCAAATGGTTAAAAGAATGTGATGCAAACACTTCTTTCTTCCATAAAACGACTTCTTTCATAGGAAGGCCAATTACATCACCACTATCAATCATCAAGGCAAGGACCTTACTGGAAATCATGATATCAGTCAAGCTTTTTATGACTATTACTACAATCTCTTTGGTCAGACCAGTTATAGACATTTATTAGTAGATTGGTCCACCTTATATCTTGAACATGAGCTACATCTTTCTGCTCTGGAATCTCCTTTTATAGAATCAGAAATCAAAAAGCAGTTTTCAGCATGAATCCTAACAAAGCACCGGGATCTAATGGTTTTTCTATGATTTTCTATCAAAGCAGTTTTCAGCATGAATCCTAACAAAGCACCAGGATCTGATGGGTTTTCTATGATTTTCTATCAAACTTTTTGGAATGTGATCAAAGATGATCTTACCTCCATTATGAATTCTTTCCATCAGGATCCATCCTCTCTTCATAAGAGTCAATAAAGTTTATATCACTCTTATTTCTAAGCTTAAGGATAGCTCTCTGATGAAGGATTACATGCTAATCAGTTTAATCAACTGCTTGTTTAAAATTTTCACAAAAATACTTGCAACTAGATTATCCCCATACATGTCAGACATGGTTTCTCATACACAGTCTGCTTTTCAAGCGGGAAAATCAACTCTAGATTCAATTCTTATGACAAATAAAATTATACACTTCTGTTCTAAGAGGAATAAGGAGATATCTATGTTTAAAATTGAATTTGCTAAAGCTTTTGATTCCTTTGATTGGTCTTTTCTCATTGATCTGCTCAAAGCAAGGGGTTTTGGTCAAAAATGGTGCTCATGGATCTATCATGTCATCTCCTCATCAAGGTGTGCAGTGTTAGTAAATGGTTCCCCATAAAAATTTTTAAATGTAAGCGAGGTCTCAAGCAAGGTGATCTTTTATCACCTATGCTGTTCAATATTTCAGTCGATGTCCTTAGTAGAATGATTATGAATAATGTGGAAGATGGATTTTATCTAATCTTAGAATTAAGGAACCCTTAAATCAAATAAGGAGTCTTCAATTTGCGGATGACACTCTACTCTTTGTTAAAAGTTCCCTTAAAGATATATCTACTCTTAAAACCATCCTCTATATCTTTGAGGAACTTTCAGGTCTGGGTATTAATTATTCAAAATCCTTCTTGATTCATTTTGGTAAAAATCTTCAAAGAGGAAAGGTTCTAGCCTCTTCTCTCAACTGCAAACTTGACTATCTTTTTATCAAGTATCTTGGCTTACCATTGAAATATGGCAAACTATCCAACTCTGATAGGCAACCAATTTTAAATAATCTTCATATAAGACTTGCTTCATGGAAAAGGAATTATCTATCATTTGGTAGGAGATTGGTTCTCTTGAATTCCGTTCTTACTTCCATTCCACTCTATTTTATGTCTTTTTACAAGCTGCCTAAATGGTTGATCAAAGAAATTGATAGGATTAGGAAGAATTTTCTATGGACAAGTAAAGCAGATACTAAAAATTTTAAATGCCTGGTTAGTTGGAAAAGGATCTGTTTAAGCAAAACTGAAGGAGGTTTGGGAGTCAAAGATATCAACACTTTCAATTGCACACTTTTATCAAAAATGGCTATGGAAATGTTTACACTGAGACTCTTTTGTAGTCTCTTTCCTTCATCAACTCTATATAAATAGAGGATCCATTCTTCAGTCTTTACCCTCCAATTATTCTAATTCATCCTTCTGGAATCACATTATTTCTATAAAAGAGGATTTCTTTCATCATGTTATCTGGGCACTTGTTTATGGGAATAAAATCAGATTTTGGGAGGATAAATGACTTGGTAATAACTCTCTAGCTAGTCTTTATCCATCCTTACATAATCTTTCCTACTCTTCTAATTCAACTATTAGAAGTCAAGGTCTCATTTAGGATAATTTATGGCACTGGCGTCCATTGTTGAGAAGAAGTATATCACCTAACTCTCAAGCAGACATGTTAGAATTCCTGCAATTGAGATAGGCAATTACAGAGTATCCAACCAGCCTGATCAACTAAAATGGTCTCTTACAACAAATGAAGTTTTTTCAGTTAATTCTTTCTACAATTTTTTAAACTCCAGAGGGATTCTATCTTCTAGCTACAAACTTACTTGGAACTCAATTCTCCCTAGCAAGGTGCAAATTTTTACTTGGTTTATCCCTTAATAGATTACACACTAAGGAAATTCTAATGTCAAAAGGATGGCAAGAAGATTTTATATGTTCCTTTTGTAACTTGCAATTGAAATCAAGATATCATCTTTTCTTTACATGCCCCTTATCACAACAAGTTTGGAGACACTTCACAAATTATTATCTCTCATATCAGTGGCCCCCAACTCTTGATGAACTTCTTCAGACATTGGAGGTATTACAAAATACTAAAGGATACATATGGTGTACTTTTTTCTCTTCAGTATGCTGGAGTTTGTGGATTACAAGAAATAAGTATCTTTTCGAACATGCTAAGTTCTCCCATCGATCATTCTATCATTAACTTTGCAATCTCTGGATTATATGATTGGACAAACTCCAAAAATGGATCAAAATCTCAAAAGGTCTCCGCAATGCTTGAAGCTAATCCTATTCCGAGACGCAGTGAATGACGATATACTAACAGTTTGCAATGGAAGTTTTTTTGGGTTTCTTGTAAATAAAACATCCGTTAGCTTTTGCACACTATGTATTTTCTGTTTTTTGTTTGCTAGATATCAGTAAATTAGCTTCTCATAACTATATGTATGGCTGGATTTGGTTCTTCCTTATATCTATGTTTACGGTGAATGACGATAAGGCCCACTCTTCATCTTCATGGATCTCTGGAAGAAGAAGGTTATACATCCCTAGTTATAGGAAACTAAACTTACTGTTATCTAGCATCGGGTTACAATTCGTATCCATACTTATGTATTAGAAACCTTTTATTTTAATTGAACAAGGTCTATCCCTTGTTAACATATGAGATGAAATAAATAGAGATGAAAGTTAACCTACCACAATCTCCTTGTTAACATATGAGATGAAATAAAAAATATGATCCTAATTCTTCTCTTTAATCACTTCTCCAAATTTCTCGTAAAATTCACATTTTTCTTGGGATAACATTTTAATCTTTGATCGGGATTCCAACACCTCTAATTTAACTAGAAGCACTTATTGAGAGGTATACTTTAAAATTTAAGAAAAGTGGATCAAACTCAAATGAAAGGATCAAAGATGAAAGTTTTGAAAGGATGATGTGATCAGTTCACAAGGTCAAGTTATTGTGTCATGCATTTGTTCTAATGGGTTAATGGGTTTGCTAATTCTAATCAGAATAAGAAAAAAAAAAATCTCAAATGAATAATATTCATATATCTATTTATTGGCAACTTTGAACATCTTTCAGTATGCTGTTATGCGTTTATACCTAATTTACAATGAGTTTATGTGTATCTTCAACTTTTTCTTATTAAGATTAGAAGACATGTATGTGATTAAATATAAGCTTTTGTACATTTCATAACTCTCAACCATGAGCATTTATCTTTTTCTAAGAGAAAACCAGAAATTAAAATTATTGATACCAGGAACAAAAGTCTAATAAGACCCATCAAGAATAAGAGAGTACACAAGTTGAGATCTCAAGTGGGTAGTTAAAAAAAAAAACCCACAAAAATCAGTTTAATAAAATAAATACAATGGGTATAGGGACTATACTTCATTTGTAGGCAAGAGGACATGGGAGAGATTTTGGGGGATTAGAGAGGTTGGATTGTGAGAGAGAAAAAGGAGAGGAAAACTGCAAAGAGGAGATTTAATTGGATTGTAAGAAAAAGAGAGATGGTTTTGGTTTTCATTGATCTTTTAACTTTCAAAATTTGCTCAAGCTGCATATAGGAAAAAAAAAAACAATTGGGAATTAAGTTTAAGCTGCGACCATTATGCCATATTTTTATGAGATGAAAATCATTTTAGAGGGAGGCTAGAAGTCATTGAAGTAGGCAAAATAATAAATTTGAGCCAATGTTTTTGACCCTTTATTTAATTAATTAAATTTAATTAGGGTTGACAACATTAATTCTAATTAGATCAAAGATCTCAACAAATTGACTAACAAGGTAAATACATACATTTAACGCATGCGCAATTAATCTAGAACATTAGATTCCAGAACTCTGTAGGTTGAGTACAAAAGAAGAAGGGTAAACTCTAGAAAACCAAACTTGATAATTCGTAAGACACAAAAGAGATGGCGGACACGAACCGGTTGGCCTTTGTGCTTCTCACAATTTCACTATTGTCGGCGTATTTTCATTGCTCCGCAGAGAGTCGACTGACTGCAACGGTTGAAGTGGTTGCCATGGGACCTTCTCAGGGATACAGTAACAGTGCTTTATTGAAGGAAACAAAAGTTTTTTCAGGCGCTTCTTGGGCCGGCTCTTGGTTTTGTTGGTGGTGCAATGATGAGTATTAACACACAGCAGATTTCAATAGCCTCTATCTTGTATTTGGTGCTTCAAGTCTTCTTCTCAGTTGTGCTCATCAAATATCTTTGAGTTAGAGGAAGTTGAAATTTTCTATCTTGTGACTCCCAAATTTCAAGTGCGATGTATAATAAAACAATCTTGTACCGCAAATTATTAGCTACTCCTGCTCTGTTTCATTCGCTGCACGCACTTCAAGACACATGTAAGGAGTCAAGACCAAACACGATCACTAAGGGAAAAGATTTTGGCTGTCGTCATGACGCAGCGCGGAAGTAGTAGCCTCGGAACCCACCAATGACAATCTTCGAATCCACGAAGAGCTTCGAATCCACGAAGTAAATGTTGAAGAAAAACAAAATTTTATTAATTAAAAGTTATCCCTCTAGGGCTTACAAGACTCTACTTAAATAGAAAAAGAAATAAGACTTCTAAAAGGACTCAAAATCCTACAAGGACTCAAGCCGAACGTAGTTCATCCAAATGGCCTCCAAAGACCTCAACACTGAAGAATATTCAAAAGCTTCAAACAATGACCAAAATTTACTCCTAAAACAACTTTGTTCAACATATCTGTAGGGTTATCGTTCATGTGGACCTTCTCCAATATGACGTCTCTATCATCCAAAACGTCACGAACAAAGTAGAATCTGACATCGATGTGCTTCGTACGCGCATGATAAACCTGGTTCTTCGCCAAATAGATAGCTGACATGCTATCACAATATACCCGAATGGTCTCTTGTGCAATCCCCAAGTCCTCCAATAATCCACGCAACCACAAAGCCTCCTTCACAGCTTCAGTCATCGCTATATACTCCGTCTCTGTAGTAGAGAGAGCCACTGTGGACTGAAGTATACACCGCTAACATACAGGTGCACCTGCCAATGTAAAAGCATAATCTGAAGTGGACCGGCACTTGTCAAGATCTCCAGCATAATCTGAATCCACATATCCAATACAATCTTGCCCATTCTTCTCATCCTTCTGGAATACCAAACTAACATCCACGGTACCTCGAACATACCGTAGAATCCACTTCATGGTCTTCTAATGACCCTTCCCGGGGTCGTGCATGTATCTTGATATCATGCTCACGGCCTGTGACAAATCTGGCCTCGTACACACCATCGTATACATCAAACTACCTACTGCACTGGCATATGGGACCTTCGACATATAATCTCTGTCCTCAATTGAAACATGTGACATCAACGCTGAAAGTTTGAAGTGGGGAGCTAATGGTATGCTAACTGCTTTTGCATTGCCATCAAATCTAAATTTCTTCAACACCTTCTGCAAGTAGCTTTTCTGTGTAAGTTTTAAACTCCCTTTCACCCTGTCTCTCTCGATCTCCATACCCAATATCTTCTTTGCATCTCCAAGATCCTTCATCTCGAACTCGGATGGCAGCTCCTCTTTTAACTTTCGAATAGCCGAAGGATTCCTGGAAGCAATAAGCATATCGTCAACATATAAAAACAAATATATGTGCTCACCATCTTATAGCTTGTGCATATAAACACATGAGTCATATGGGCTCCTTGTGTACCCTTGGCCAATCATAAAGTTGTCGAATCTCTTATACCACTGTCTTGATGACTGCTTCAGACCATAAAGAGACTTCTTCAGCTTACAAACCAAGTATTCCTTTCCTGTAGCTTTGAATCCCAAGGGTTGTGTCATGTAGATCTTCTCATCTAGATCACCGTGTAGAAAGGCTGTTTTTACATCCATTTGGACCAAATCCAAATCCAACTGTGCCACCTATGCTAATAAAATCTGTATCGACGAATGCTTCACAACGGGTGAAAATACCTCGTTGTAGTCAATGCCCTCAAGCTGTGCATATCCCTTGGTAACCAATCTGGCTTTGAATCGAATGTCCTCAATAGAATATCCCTCCTTCTTCGCATATACCCACTTGTAACCAATAGCTTTCTTATTCTTAGGTATATGTGCAAGTGTCCAAGTGTCGTTCTTCTGAAGAGACCGCATCTCCTCCTCCATAGCTTCCCTCCACCCGATCGAATGTAATCTAATGTACCTCGGGTGTTGTGAATAGCGGTCCCAAACTTTACTCTAGTCTTCTTCCTGAGCACACAATGCTCACATAGTTCCATCTTGCAGGTCTTAGCACCTTTCAATAGCCCCTGTTTTACCAATGACTGTAGGGACTTATCTCCTGTGTGTCTAAGTCTCATGTGCCATAAAATAGTAGTGTCCTTCTCTGTAGTGATAGAAGTTGTCAGACCACCTGTAATTGTCTTGCCCTTCAAGTAGTATAGGTTGTTTTCCCTGACACCTCGCATCACCACCATAGAGCCCTTCGTGACCTTCACTGTAGCATCCTCTAAGACCACTCGATATCCTGCTACCTCCAAAGTCCCAAGAGAAATGATGTTCTTCGTCAACTGCGGCAACAACCTTACTTCCTTCAACTCCCTCACTACACCGTCATGCGTTCTAATCCGGACTGAACCATTACCACCAATAGGGCATACGTGGTCATTATCCATAAGCACGACATCCCCTCTTTCCAGCTCCTCAAAGCTAGAGAACCACTCCCTCTTAGGATAGATGTGATATGTAGCTCCCGAATCCATCATCCATTTCGTGGAATCCGCATAGCAAACCGACGGTAATGCAGGGCATGAATAGCCTGAAGAACCTGAATCTGAATGCTCACCAATAGCTTTTGCAACATTCACTTCTGAAGCTTGTGCAGCTTTCCCCTTATTCTTCCCA
Source organism: Asparagus kiusianus (assembly GCA_022839385.1). Classification (NCBI taxonomy): domain Eukaryota; kingdom Viridiplantae; phylum Streptophyta; class Magnoliopsida; order Asparagales; family Asparagaceae; genus Asparagus; species Asparagus kiusianus. Next base: position 6,000 of record BQKN01005863.1, on the reverse strand, counting down.
GTTTTTTTCCATTTTGGGCAGCCAATCTTCCAATGTCCTTCTTCTTTACAATACCGACATTAATTTCTACCAACACTCTTATATGCACTCTTATTCTTTGACTTTGAGCGGTTAAACCGGCGATGGTTTGGATCTCCGTCTCAAACTGCTAATGCATCTCCCTATGCCTTCTCAGAGGGTTCACCATCACTCTTCCTCAACTCATAATTCACTAAAGCTGAGGTCACCTCCTTATAGCTAACTGTAGTTCTTTCATTGATCATAGTGAGAACGAACGTACCATAATCATCCTCGGGCAACGAACATAGAAGTAACATCGCCTTGTCTTCATTCTCAACTATGATGTCCACATTGGCCATATCTGAAAGTAGCTTAGTGAAATTGTTGACATGCTCCTTGATGGAAACTCCCTTCTTCATCTTGAACTGGTAAAACATCTTCTTCAAGTGAAGCAGATTCTTAATGCTCTTCGTAAGATACTTTTCATTGAGTGTTTTCCACATCTTCTTCATCTACGTCTCGTTCATAACATCATAAATAAGATCCGGTGTCAAGCATGACCTAATAACACCACAAGCTTTACTGTTCATCTTCCTCCAAACTTTATCCTCCATATCAGCGGGTTTTTCTTTTAACTCAAGAGTCTCCTGCAAATTCTGTGCATCCAATACGTCCATCACCTGACACATCCATAATCCAAAATTGATCTTGCCGTCGAACTTCGGAACATCAATCTTCATGTTATTGATGCTCAGACTCTGTATCGTCTTCGTAAGAGACGAACTTGATGTACTTGCATCTCCCATGTTGTCGATCTAACTCTTCAGATAGGAATATTCACCGAATCCTTCGAACGAGCCTGAAGCTCTGATACCAATTGTTGTGTGTGGTGGAAGCTTCGAGGAGCGACACGAACAATCCAAGAGATAAATCACAACTAATAAGCAAATCACAACCACAACAAGAACAAACGATTTACATGGTTCAGCAAGTTGCCTATGTCCACGGGGCAAGGAGGGGGGAGTTCTTACTATTAGAAATCAAGAGAATACAAATAGAGTTACAAATCTCACCGATCAAACCCTAAAACAAAGCTCTAGATTTTTCACAAATCTCCCACAATTGCATGCAACAATCCTCTCTAAAAGACTGCTCAAAATCGTCCTTGCTTAACCCTAATTAATCAGGTTTAGGGTTATATATCAACTCAGAAACGAACCGGGTATAAGACCCCGTTGATTTTGATAATTCATATATGTGAATATTAGTGAAACGCAATATTTAATATATGATAAAATATCTTCATGGCATGGTTGTACATGAAAACTAGTGTTTTGAGTTTATGAGGATGTGGATATGCCTCAGGTATGAGGTTGAGTTGCAAATTTGCAAATCATGTGCAACAGAAATCGAAGAATGTAGTTTTTAGTCCATGAGTCGACCCATGATATGTCATGAGTCGACACATCAGGTTGAGTCGACCCATGACTGTCATGAGTCGACTCACGATATCGAGTCCTGTTGCCATTTAGTTTCTACTGAGTCGACTCATGAATTATGAGTCGACCCATAATATACCATGGGTCGACTCATCGGGGATTTTTGGCTTTTCTCAGTTCGGGTCTGTTGGGTTTTGGGTCGGGTTTTATCTACTCATATATTTCCCTCCACCCGAAAACACTCTTTTTCATTAGCAAACCCTAGATAAACCCTAGCCTCCTCTCCCCCTCAAAACCCTAGCTCGTTTTTGGGTATTCTTGGGTGATTTTTGGGGATTTTTAGCAGCTTTTTGGTGGATTGCAGCGAAGAGGATTGCTCTTCATCACATCTGAGGCGAGTAACATCTCGCCCAATCCTTCTCCCATGTTTTTAATAGTTTACAAATGTTTTTCATGAGTTTTATTGAGCCTAAGACTTATTTTCAAGTATAAATCAATGTTCTTATTAGGGTGAATGCTAGAAATCATGTGTTTCAGATTTTAAATCCTCACCAACGAGTTTTTGAAGAAAACCCAGATCTGGAAATATTTTTAAGGAATAAAAATATGAGTTTTCTTTTTGGTTAAATGCCTTTTTCATGTTTAGGGGTTAATTGTTAGATTTAACATATAAGAAATTGTTTCTCACGCTAGATATGAATTTCTCACTGTATCATAGTCTAGAATTGATAGCTATAGAGATGTAGATCAGTATAATGGAAGGATGGATCGAGTTGGCGAATTTAACTTGTGATATATGCAGATTTCAGCCCGTAGGTCGACTCACGACTCATCACGAGTCGACTCATCAGGTTGAGTCGGCCCATGACTGTTATGAGTCGACTCACGAAGAAATTTTTCCTGTTATCTCAAGTTTCTACTGAGTCGACTCGTATCGGATCATGGGTCGACCCATGAGACATGAGTCGACCTATAAATGAGCACGAGTCGACTCATCATAGTATTTTCTGTTTCGATTGTGTTTCTGTTTAATCATCTGCTGTATACCTATATATACACATATATACAGTGTATATATATATGTATGTTCGAGGGTACTGTCTACTATTCTTGAACTTGGGGTGTTGCCTTGTTTATCGAATATTAAATTTGCAGTAAATCTTGATTTCATCTGTACATGTAAGATGACATTTGTGGCATAGGCTTAAATCAGCACAGTAGGGCTTGTATAGGAATATGATAGGTATATCTTTCTATGCACAGTCCTCGTGTTGGACTATAATCCATTTCAAGTCCCCGTGTTGGGCTATACTCCATTAAAGTCCTCGTGTTGGACTAAAATCCATTAGAGTCCTCGTGTTGGACTACAATTCATTTCAATCATGTTTTAGACTTTTGCTAAACCTTGAGCATGTTACTTAACCAAGTTGGGTACACGACATATTGTATTAGGCTGGGGCATGATAACTACCTAGGATGTACATGACACCTATTGTAGTTTTGTCATATTTACATTTTATCGGTAGAGATGGGTATGTATTCTTTTCTTTAATATGTATTCTTTTCTTTACTGTTCTTGTGACCAAATTTTGGGTTTTGTATTTAGGGATCTACAATTTGAGATACAAGGTATATACATGAGGGTTTCCTTGTTTGGATTATTTCGCTCGACGTACCTATGCTCGTGTTGTATTTCCCTAAGTACTAAAACCTATAAATGTTTGTGTAAATGATTTATATTATTATGTATTAACTATATTTTCATATACAACGAGCCCTATCTCTTGGGGTTGGTTGTGATGTTGCTCGCTAGCGCTTTGACGCTCGTTATCCCTCCCCCTTTCAGGTAATGAGCCAGGAGCCCGGAGAGTCGCAGGTTGAGGACGACCCTTACTAGTGTTTATTTATCCTCTTATTAGATATATTTTATTTTGTACTCCACTTGAGACATTTTAGACTAGAGAGGTTTATGTTCTAGAGTTGTAAAGGCTGTGTGCCTTATTTCCTGTATCAGATATTATGTATTTTGAGACATGTTGAGATCTCCAGATTGTTATTATTCATTTCAGACTTGACTATGTATTCCAGCTTATTTGGTTGATGAGATGTGTTAATTCGATATTCTATCATTTCATCAAGTTTCTGTTGTAAAACCTTTTACTTGCTTTGTACCTACACCTGTTGTTGACTCCACTAGAGAGATAGTGATTGTGATGGTGAAACATGTTATTACACGGTGTGGTGCATGGCAGGTTTGACATTCCTGGTTTCACCTCGGACTGTAGCCTTGTGTGAACCCAGGGGCGTCACATCGGGTCAAAATCCAAAGCCCAGCCTAATATCCATCTGCGGTCGACCGCGGCGGTCAACCGCACAGGTCTCGCGGTCGACCGCGACGGTCGACCGAACCAAAAACCCGAGGACAGAATCGATTATAGTCATGACGCGGTCGACTGCGGCGGTCGACCGAATCTCATCCCGAGACCAAAAACACCTACATGGTCCTCGCGGTCGACCGCCACGGTCGACCGCCTTCAGCTCCGAGTCCTAGTGGCCTTTGTGCACGTTCGCGGTTGACCGCCAGTCTGCCTGGCTGATTCTTCTGCTGTTTTCTTGTACTCTCTCGCCATTTCTTCAATAAATAGAGGTGCAATTGTAAAATAAAATGTATAAAAAATAAGAAGGGTTCTCTCTATATTCTCTTCCCTCAATTCACGTCTCTCTATTATAGTTTTGCTCATTTCTTTAGTTATGTTACAACATGCTATCAGCACTATTTTGCTCTTAAAGTTAAAATTCTCCCATCTCATTTGGTTGAAGGTTTTTCCCAAAGAGTAAGTAATATGCGAAGATTGATTTCTAATTCCTTTCATCTTGTTTCTATTCTTTATTGCTATTTTGTTTATTACTTATAAGGATGGACTAATTTTATTATCTAACAAGATTTCTACGGTTTTCCTTATAATACTTGTCAATATAACTAAGTCCCACATTGTTTAAATTTTTCGCCCTTGATATTCTGAGCAGGAATAATTTATGGATACGTGATGGATCCCGAATACACCCTTCACTAAAGATAATAATACATCACTGAAAAAATTAAGAATTATTTATTTGGGATATTTGTTGGGTCCCGAAAACGCCATCAACAAAGAAAGTTAAGTAACAATGACAAACAATGAATTACCTATTTTGAATATTTAGTGCGTCCCAAAGGCACAATCAGAGATGGAAATAAAGTATCAATGAAAAACTAAAATTTTTTTATCTTGGATATTTTATGAGACCTGAAGATAGCATCAACGAATAAAAATTCAAGCATAACTGAAAAGCTAAGAATTATCGGACTTGGATATTTGAACAGACTCGAAGACATGATCAAAGAAAAACATTATCATGTCAAAAGACAATGTTTTTTCTATATCAATAAAGGAATATTAGAGAAAGCATTTTCAAGCCTTAACTAAGCTTCTGTAAAAGCAATGTTAAGAAAACTTATGGAATACTCTTAATTGATTATATTCCTTTTGGTCATCTAACAATATATTGAGTTATTATGAAAAATAATAAAACTCATCTAATTGATTCTACTACATTCTCTAAAGAGAATGCTATAATATCTAATAATGTTGGATATGGATGAGATCCTGGTTGTGGTCGTGAACACAACGGGGGATGAGATAATTTTAACAATCATGATGATTATAATAATTATAAGAACACATTTTCCCCCTCAGAAGTGAAATAGCAATGAAGAGAAAAGATAAAGCCAAAAAAATAAATATTCAAAAAGTTCAGAGAATATATATTAGTTATGTGGCATACAAAGGACATTGATTACATACCCATCTTACATCAAAAACCTAGTTAAATTTTGTCATGCATCAGAAAGATAAGAAAAATATAGAGGCAATTTTGGCTATCAAAATTGTTGGATAGCAGTATTCCTAATCTATTTTGGTAACATGAGGTTATTAGGATTCCTAATTTATTTTGGTAACATGAGGTTATTAGGATTCCTAATTTGTTTTGTTTTAGGTTTTAGGATTTCTAGTCTGTTTTGGTTTTAGTTTTTCTATATATATATGGAGATTAGAATCAATCATCAAAAGTGAGGAGAGTTGTAATCAGAGATTAGAGAGACTTTTGAGCATTGTGAGAGGGAGATATTGTGAGCAAGTTGAGAGCTTTGATTGAGGGTTAGTTTGTGAGTTTTGTGAGATTGTAACCCTTTGTACTCTCCTTGATTTAGTGGAATCTCCCCATCCTCTCCCCGTGGACGTAGGTAATTTACCGAACCACGTAAAATTGGTTGTCTCGCTATTTGTGTGATTTATAATAGTTTATTTAGGTTCTCTCGACAATTCAGTCCTAGAACTGATGAGAGGAAGAGCTGATATCACACTTTGTTGAGATATTTTGCTTAAAGTTCTTATTTCCTTTGTGAAACATGATTTCCTATTGCGACATGACTCTCTTCTTGTTCTGTCGAAGTGCTGCCGAAATTTCCGCTGCGTGCAACAAAAATGTATTTGAGAACAATCTTTTATATATATATATA
>BQKN01005862.1:0-15181 GCA_022839385.1 Asparagus kiusianus | reverse complement strand
CAAGTTCTATAGGAGCATCATCATCATACACATGGCCACTAGGCGATAGCCCTAGTGTGGTAAGTGAGTCCGATTCAGATGATGAACTATCTATTAATGAACTTGCATGTGCATATGATAGGTTAATGCATACCTACATTAATTGCATGATAATTTTTTTAGTTTGAAAAGAAAGTATGTAGAATTAAAATTTGATCATGAATTGCTAGCATCTAAGTTTGACTTAATTTTCAAAGAGAATATGATCCTAAAAGAAAATAATAAAAATTAAAATTGGATCATGATTTTTTAATTTCAAATGTTGCTAGTTTAACTTATAAAAAGAACAATGCCATATTAAAAGTAGAAACCACTAGAAATGAATTAAATTCATTTATAAATAAGTATGTTTTCTCTACTTCTAATGTCAATGCTAATATGCCTAATGATGAGTTGAATCAAATGAAAAACGGTATATCTTCTCTAGATTCAACCCTTAATTCATGCATTAATAAACATAAAAGCTTGTGTATATGTATGCTAAGTCTCATGCTACTACTTCTAAACATCTCATACACCATGCACACATGTATGACAAAGTTTATAAGTGTTCTATTTGCGGCCAAAAAGGCCATATTGCCAAATTTTGCTATGATGCATAAAAATCTACAATTAGTAATCATATTGCTCCTTATGCATCCCATCAAGTTTCTTCATTATCGCACACACATGCTCATGCATGCTCATGTGTATAGGTATGATTATTGTGGTAGATTTGGTCATTTGACCAAATATTATTTTGATTTGAAAAGAGTTTCACATATGCAAAATGAATTTAAAAGATCATCTTTGTTTGCAAAATGTTTCGAGTGTACAAGTTATTGGTCAACAAAATCAAACGGGCCTCTTTTATTGCACTTATTGCAATCAGAAAGGTCATTTGCATAATTTTTACTTTGATTGTGTTCATGCACAAGATGTACCCAAAAGGGATCATAACCCTAGAGCATTGAGCTTAAATGATAGTGGTCATGTCCCTAAATCTTCCGGTACTAATAGTGTTTGGGTGCTAAAATCTTTTTGATTTTAAAGTCAAAACTTTTATTGTTTTTATTTTTTGTTTTGAAAAACGTGTTTTGAAAATTTTGAAATAAAAAACAAATTTTTTTTAAGTCAATATACATCACAATTTTTATTAGCTTTGTTTTTGATGAGAGGTTTGTGTTTGAGCAATCCTCTAGGTTTATTGGTTATTTATTTCCATATTATATTTACCGGGTACAAAAAACTTTATATGGGTTGAAACAAGCTCAAGAGCTTGATATGGTTACCTCTCTTGTTTTCTTGACAAATATGACAAAAATTAATATTGGTTTGTTTTTATATTATTATGGTTTAATTGATTGATTTATAATTTTATTTGATTAAAGGCTTCGTTTGGATACCATGGTGTTTTTCTTGTGTTTTTGTAAAAAACACCATGGTGTTGTGTTTTTTCTTAAAATATTTTCAAAACACCATGTTAAGTATTTTTGGTCAATACTAGTTTGACTCATTATATCATTAGTATTAAACATATTATTAATATATTATATATTAATTTTAACAAAATATATTGTAAATAAAATGTTATAATACTTAGTTTACATTAATATAGTATTATAAGTATTAAATGTAATGCAATATATTATTTTATAATGTATTATAATATTTATTGTACTTAATGAGTTATATTATATTATAATTATAATTATAGTATAATTAATACATATTATTTTCAAATAATTATATATCTAATTATTTTGGTATATCAATTTTTTATTTTTTTATATTATATTAATATTTTTATAATAATGTTATTTTATTATTAATATAATATTATACTATTATTGATATAATAGAATATTATACTATTATTATTATAATATAATATTATTAATAATGTTAATATATGTTATCACTAGTATATTATTAATAAATTAATATATTATAAATATTTTAATATTATATAATATATTATAGTTTTTAATATGTTAGAGCTTATTAATATTATTTTAATAATATATTATTATTTATGATATAAATAAATATTATTATATTATGAATATATTATTTATAGATTAACATTTATTGGCAATAAATTATTTTATTATTAAAAATTATATTTCTTTATAGTAAATTATATTATTTATTACATAATATATTAATATTTTATATATTATATAACACTTACTATACAATATATTATTATAATAATATTATTATATTGTTATGTTATTATTAAATATTCTACTATTATATAATATTTTATAATTATTAATTTATTACAATTAATTTATTAAAAAATTAATAATATTATTAAGATTATACTATTGTATAGTATATTATTATTTCATTATTATATTATTATTTATTATTAATAAGCTTTTATTATGTTTTATCGGTTTATTATATTTTATTATTATTTATTTATTATATAATACATTATTAACATATTAAATATTGGTATTTAATATGTTATTACATTATTTATAAGATATTTTGTTTATTATATTTTTATATTATTTGATAAATATTACTAATTTAATAAATTAACTATAATATAGTATAGTATAGTATAATATAATAAGCATGTTAATAATAACTCTATATTAATTACATTTAATATATTATGTTAGATATTATATTAACACATTGTCAAACTCAAAATCCAAACACTAAACTTAAAACACCTAAAAGGTGTTTTGAAATAAGTGTTGTGTTTTTGGTTTGAGGATGATTTAGCTTAAGTGTTGTGTTTTTGAAATAAGTGTTGTGTTTTTGTTTTGAAGTAAGTGTTGAAATAAGGATGGTTTTCAAACGCATGGTATTTTATTTTTGGCAAAAACACCATGAAAACAAGTAAAACATCATGGTATTCAAACGGAACCTTAGCTATTTATTTCAAGACATTAGGAATGCAAGATATGGCTTATCATTGAAATTCATCAAGCCATATGAGGGTAATTTTCAAATATCAGAAGAGGGATGGGCTATATGTGCTAAACAATGGATTTTTTTCTCTTTTTTTTTGGTCAATGAAAAATACTTTTATTCATTTAACCAAATATGGAAATTATGTACATCACTCTCTCAACATTGAGAAAACTAAGCTTCTAATAGAATCAAATTACAAGGATATTATCCACTCCCTATATTCATCTAAAATAGAACTATTTAGGCATATAGTTAAGATATCAATTTTGATATCTTTAACCAATTGAATAGCACTTTTAACTTTTTACTGAAATAATCTGACATTTCTTTCCACCCATAGCCTGTACACTATTGCCGCAAGAGCCATCCTCCTCACATTTGTTTTGAAACCATTCCCTCTCTGTCTGGTGTTAAACCAATTCATAAGAAAGTCCCAATCACAAGATTGCCAGTTCATTTTGAGCCATTCTATGATGGCCAGCCGCACATCTCTTGAGTATGAACAATCAAAAAATAAGTGGTTCCTGCTCTCTGAAGCTGTACCTGCACACAAGAGGCAAGCATTTGTATTAATGACTCCTCTTCTCAGCAATCTGTCTTGTGTAAGTAATCTGTTCTGCACCGCAGTCCATAACGCAAACGTGTGCTTCAGAACGTTCAGCTTCCCCCAAACCGTGTTGTACCAGGGAACCAAATGAGAAACATGGGAGAAAACAATATAAACTGCTGATAACTGGATTTTAGAGTTCTTATAGCAATATTGAGTATTTGCTTCAAGTTGTCAATCCCTCCAGCAACATTCAAAGCTTTATCCCTGCACTTTATCAGCTGCCTCCATATCCAAGAGTCCCCTTTTTTAGCCTTCACATGGCATATATCCCAATTCTTTAAGTAATTCCCATGAATCTATTTCACCCATAGAATCTCCTTGTTAACATGAATATACCATAGGCTTCTCATAGCTGAAGCCAGATTCCATATGGATGCAGAGAAAACTCCCAATCCCCCTTGTTTTTTTCCCATAACATACTATATCCCATGATACCAAAGGGGTTCTAAAATAGTTTTCAGTTTTCCTCCATAAGAATTTCCTGCACAACTCATCTGTTTTCTGTGTAACCCTGATAGGAAGTATGAAATTAGATGTCTAATAATTTTGAACTCCTAAGATCACACTCTTGATCACTTGTATCCTCCCTGCATATGAAAGGTTACCATGTCTTAGCCACCTCTGAAACTGACTTGAGATTTTATCCAACAAAGGATTGCAATCAACATATGTTAACCTCTTACAGATAAGAGGAACCCCCAGATACTTGAAAGGGAGAGAACCTTCTGAAAACCCCAGAATATTCTTGATTTCTGATTTGGCAATATCATCCACTCCTCCAAAGTATATAGAGCACTTGCTCAGATTAGCTTCCAGTCCAGTTGTATCACTAAATTCCTTCACATTCTGATAAAGTTTCTGGATTGAATATAAGTCTCCTTTGGCAAAGAGAAGCAGATCATCCGTAAATATTAGATGGGATAATTTGAGCTTACCACATATTGGTTGATATCTGAACAATCTATCCTCCTTTAAACACTCTAATTTCCTGGATAAATATTCCATCCCCAAGATGAAAAGATAAGGTGAAAGTGGATCCCCTGCCTTAAGCCCCTCTTTCCATCAAAATAACCATGAAGTGAACCATTAAGAGATATAGAAAATCTAGGAGAAGAGATGCATGCCATGATCCACTTGATCATCACTTTTGGAAATTTCAGCCCTTCAAGCATCTTCTTCAGAAAATTCCAGTTGATTGTATCAAAAGTCTTTCTAATATCTATATTCAACATGACTCTTGGTGAAATCCTCTTCCTACTATAGCTTTTAGCAAGCTCATGAGCTAAGGAGATGTTACTGGTAATTTGTCTACCTTTGACAAAAGCACTTTGTGCTTCATTTACAATGCTCCCCAAGATTGGTCTAATCCTATTAGCTAGGATTTTAGAAATGAATTTATAGATGCAGTTACCGCAGGATATAGGTCTAAAATCAGAGGGAGAAGTTGGACAATTTTTCTTAGGTATAAGAGTGATAGAAGTAGAGTTTACCATTCCCAGCAATTTACCATTTTTGAAGAATTCCTCAATAGCCAAAGTCACCTCCTCTCCTATCACTGACCAAGCAAATTTATAGAAAGCTACTCCATATCCGTCAGGTCCTGGTGCTTTGTTATCATCCATTGAAAAAATTGCACTTTTTATTTCATCTTTTGAAATATGTCTGGAAAGCATATCAGCTTGAGCTTCATTTAAACTTGGCCCATACTGAATGACCTAAGTGTCTGGTGTGATTGTTATTGGAGCTGACCCTAATAATTCCTTGTAGTATGACACCATTTCATTAACAATCTCCTCTTGGTCAGAAATTCTTTGTCCTAAGGCATTGTAAAGAACCAACACCTTATTTTGATGTCTATTTGCTTTGATCCTGGAGTGGAAGAAGTTTGTGCACCTGTCCCCATGAACACTCCAATTAATCCTGGCTTTTTGTTGCAGAAAAGATAGTTCACAATCCAAGAGTTTGTTGTATTGTGCAATACATTCCTTTTCCTTCTTAATGCAATCTGGATTGAGAGGGCTATTTTGCAACCTTCCCTGAGTCTCTTCAAGTTCCATTCTAGCTATCAGGACTTGTTCACTGATATTAAGGTAATGCCTCTTGTTAATCTCCTTAAGAGCTCCTCTAAGCAGTTTGAGTCTCATACACACAGCATACATTTTATATCCCTCTACTCTTGTCTGCTAAATAGCAGACATAGTAGGTATAAAGCATTCATGCTTAGACCACATCTTAAAATACCTGAATGGTTTCTTCCCTTTAGAGTATTCCTCAAATAGTGATACCAAAGCAAGTGAATGGTCAGAGAAATTAGGAAGCAAGAATTCAACCTGGCTAGCATTGTACATGTGAAGCCATACATTATTTACCAGAGCCCTATCCAGTCTACACCATACTCTAGATTCATGATCTTGCTTATTATTCCATGTATAGAAGCATCCAGTTGTTTTTAGCTGATTTAAATGGCAATTTTCTATAAATTCCTTGAAATCTATGGTGTCAGATTCATAAATTATTGTACCTCAAATCTTTTCCTCACTATTGATGACAGTGTTGAATTCCCCACATAGGAGCCAAGGTTAATTCCTCAATGATTGTTGAATATTCTTCAATTCAGCCCATAACTCCTTCCTAGCCTCCATTTGGTTAAAAGCATAGCTTGATGTAATTATAGATTTCACTCTCCCATCCAAGGAACTAACTTTGCATGTGATACTTTGATCTGATATATTGATGCTTTGAACTCCAAGGATATTTGAATCCCACATAATCAATATTCTGGCTTTCCCTTGATTAATGGCATTAGAAATCCAGTTCTAGTTACCAGCCATTTTCTTTACTACATTCTGAATCTTATTATTTTTAATTTTTGTTTCAAGCAAGGCTATATAAGAGAACTGATACTTAGATAGAAATTGCTTAACCAAGTGTTGTTTAGAGGATTTGTTTAATCCTCTAACATTCCAAAAGGATAGATTCATCATTTGCCTCCCCCTCTATCTAATGTAGAAGGATCAATATCCAAAATATTTAGATAAGAAAAAGAATTTCGAGGAATGATATCCTTGCTCTTTTTACCATTTTGAACATGAATCCATGAGCTATCCTCCTGTGTGGAGGAACCAGGACTAAAATTATCCCCTGTACCATTTCCTTTGACATGCGCCACATGCACAGACCTGTGCACTGCCTGCTGCTTAGAACTAGTGGAGCCTTGAATTGCAGATTTTATCCTATCCACAACAATCATCTCATTGATCTGATTTACCTGATAATAATTATTTTCAAGACCATTTTTTGATCCCCATTATCAGAAATGTGCACAGCCAGCTGCCCTCTGTGCTCAGTTTGCTGACTGCATTCATGTCCAGCAGCTTCCATCAGACTAGTATTTAAAATCTGCAAATCCTTCTCCTATTCATTAGTAGCATTCACTGTATTAACCTTTTCCATCTCTATATTTCTAGGTTTTTGATTATGGTTTTGCTTAGGGATCCATCTCTGTGTTTTCACAAGTCTTCTACATGTTTTTGTATCATGTCCAACCTGCTTGTACATATCACACCACTTAGGTTTTAATTCATAAATAACCTTCTGATAGTATTGTTTCCCTATTTGATCTTGGATGGTGATCTAGTTAGGTAGGGGTGATGGCAATTTAACCTCAACTAGCACCCTCACATAAGCCAAACGCTGTCTGTTAGCAGTCAGTCTATTAGTTGTAATTGGACAGCCTATAGTACTAACAATTTTAGAAATGCTTTTAGCATTCCACAAGTTAAGCCTTAATGATGGGAGTTGAATCCACATAGGATAAACACAATCCTTTATTTTATCAATTTCTTCTCCATTAGACCATTGTTTCAATAACAAAGTTCTTGAACCAAAAAACCAAGGTCCTTTACTCAAAATCTCATTCATCTCATCAATCCTCTTCAATTTGAACAAAAATAGACCAGGTTTGAGAAGGCACACTTCTGGCAACACATTCTTCCATATTCTTTGCACATAATTTTCCATAGCTTTAAATTTGACATTCAATCCCATTACCTGTCCAAATAGTGAAGATTGCCAAATTGAAATATCCTCATTCCACTCCTCATCATCAAAAGAAATCGTTTCTTTGTTGACAGAGGGCACATAGCTCAAATTCATCACACAACCTAGCTTCGTATTGTTAGAAAATAGACTAGCCCAGCTTTTTGCAAGTTTTCCCTCTGTTTCATTTGAAACCAGAGGCACTTCAGTTTGTATTTCATTTGATGAGACTCTGATTTCTTCATTTCTCTTACCAGAATTCAATATAACAGTAGATTTCTTTTTAGTCAGATCTGTATTCAAAGAAATGGATGAATTCATCTGGAAATCTTGATTTAAAAATGAATCATCCTTATCTTTTCCTTTATCTATTTCATCTGCCCAAGAAATCCTGACCGATCTACTAGTACCAGGAGATTGACTCACCAAGAACACCATTAGCAAGAGATTGACGAAGAACTCCAATAGAACTAGGAGCTTGATCAAGAACTCCATTAGAACTAGGAGATTGAAGTTTTCTAAGATCCTGAACGCCATTAAATCCAGTAGAGTGAGTCTTACCAAGATCAAGAACACCAGAAACACGATCGTACAGATGATTCTGGATAAATCGATCAACAACAGGAACTCAATCATGCTGACGATCCTGAATAGAATCAGGAACTCGAACGCACTCCAAATTGTTTGAATTCAGCACTTCAGCCATTGATCAAACTTTTTTAGCCCCTTTTGGACTAGTAGATCCCATCTTAATGAAATCTTCATCATCTTCATCACTTTGAGCCTCAAGATGATCATCAGAGATCGTCGGAATCAGCTTAGAAGCTCTCAATCCAATCTCTAAGATCTTTTTTCCATTGCTTTTCTTCTTCTTAGCCATCAAAAACACAAAATTTTTCAGCGGGAGCGCAAGATAGCATAACAAGATTCACCCACTATCTTACACCTTCAGACTTCCAAAATTGGTTGTTATGTCTAAACCCCTCACTTTGCTGTTGCTTATCTCAGGCTCTTTTTTTTCTCTTATGAGAGTTGTTAAATTAACAACTGATTATTGAGCAATAAAGTCTTATGCTAATATTAAGACCATTCTCATTAGGCATCATTTTTTTCTTTTGAAGGAAGTTGAACATGGGTCTTTGTCTTTCAACTTTCTTCTTCTAATGGTACAAGATTGATTCGTGGCAAGGCAACGGGCCCATGGTTATTTTGGAGGCGACCTATTTTTATAGAATCATGGAGTGTAGAGTCTAACCTAGATGATTGTATGAGAAATGATTTTCCTCTATGGCTTCAACTACTTGATCTAAAGCTTAACCTATGGATTGCTGAAGTTTTGTAAAATTTTGCGATGTTGGCAGGTCTATTCGCACTAACAAATCAATTATAAGTATGGACTCTATGCTAGAGTTCTTGTGGAAGATTCGATGGCCGTCTCTCTTTTGCCACTCAATGCGGGAAATTTTAGGTCCTAATAATCTTTTGATTATTGACAACACGGCACATCTTAGTTGCTAGAAATCAACGGATAGAAGTTTACATCGGCATAAAAAAGGGTGTATTTCTTTATGTTCTTGACTAAAGTCTTAATGTAAGTGCCCTTTATGATCTAGTATGTTGATAATTTGCATTTTAATAACTTGGATGTGTAACAAGTCAGTGACACACAAGGCAAAAGTATAAAGTAACACACCAAATCCTACTGTTAACATATCAATAACAAATTCAGTGGAAAAATTTGATGGGAAAATGCAAGGACTGATAATAATATTTTACCAAGGAAAAATAATTTTTAGAGGATAATATATTCTTTAATTTTCTTTAGCATATTTTAATTCGCAACACACATACACATACACAAATAAATAAATATATACTACTATGACTCTTAGACTTCCTACAAAAGACTCTTAAACTTTCAAACAATATTAACACATTCATGCTTCTGACTCCTCAAATAACTAAATGACTTTTTCAATTCCCAAGGTTATTAATTAAGTTTACTTTCAACATTCTCCCTTAAGTTTCATCCTTTAATCATGTCGAGCTTGCTTTGCAATGAAGTAAACACATCATGCTTCAATTGGTTCGTAAATATGCTGACCATCTGATCTTGCAATTTCACAAACTTGAGCTTGACTTTCTTGTTCTTCACTTGATCTCAGATGAAATGATAATGAGTATCAATATGTCTGCTCATTTCATGATCAACAAAAATCTTGGTTGGATTTTCTTGTCCAAACTGAACATCTTTGAGCAAATTTCTCAACCAAAGTGCATGAGTGACACCAAATAATGCAGTAATATATTTAGCTTCACAAGTTAAAAGAGTGACTATCAACTACTTCTTTGAAGACAAACTAAAAGCTATTTCGCCAATAAAGAAAAGTAGCCAGTTGTACTCTTTTGATCATCAACATCTCCAACCTAATCGCTATCAGTGTATGCAACAAGTTTAAAGTTGTTAGAATTTGAATAAAAACAAACCAAGAGCTATTACACCTTTGATGTATCAGAGAATCCTCTTTGCTAGCAACAAGTGTGAAGACCTCTGATCTTACATGTATCCGCTGACAAGCCTAGCACCATAGAGAATATTGGACTTCATGTAAGTTAGATAATGAATAATACCAACCAAGCTTTTGAAATAAGTTGCATCAATTTTATATTCAACATAAGTACTCATATGACTTCTATCCTTCATATTAAACTTATCAAGAATTATCTTTGCATATCCCTCCGAAGAGATAAAAATTCCATCTAGACCTTGCTTCATCTCAATGGCAAGATAATAAGACATTAGTTAATGTCTGCTATCTCAAACTCACGAACCATGGTGCTTTTTAACTCCTCGAACATGTGTGGATTGTTTCCTAAAAATATTAAATTATCTATACAAAAGCATATAATAAGAATATCTATATCTTCATTTACCTTGGTATATAAGGCATGCTCATAAAGATAACTAGAAAAATTGTGAGCTTGAAAATATTCATCAGTTTTACTATTCCAAGCTCTTGGTGCTTATTTCAAGCCACAAAGACCTGTCTTCAACTTCAATTTCTTTGATTCTTCTCCCTTATTGATGTAACCAAGAGGTTGATCTACGTAGACCTCGTCTTCAACAATACTATTTAAAAATGTTGATTTCATATCAAGCTGATATATTAGCCATTTGTTCTGAGTTGCTAAGGTAGCCTTATAGTTTTAGCACGAGCTAATTGAGAGAATACCTCATCATAGTTAATTCTAGCCTTCAGCTTGTAGCCTTTGGCAACTAATCTCGCCTTATAGCTCTCAACTTCTTCTTTTATATTATTCTTCTCTTTGAAAACCCATTTAACTTCAATTACTTTCTTATCTTTTAGAAGTGCTACAATTTCCCAGGTATCATTCTTGTCGATAACCTTAATCTCTTCATCTATAGCCAATCTCCACCTTGGATCTTGAACCATTTCTTCAAAGTCTAAAGGCTCACAACCAGCGAGTAAGCAAAGTATTGTTAAAGCATCTTGATTTTTAGTTGCCTGATATAACTCCTTCAAACTCTTGAAATTTTGAGGTTGTGGGCTTGATAATGAAGAGGATGATGCTGAATAAGTCATCAATTGAGGCGAATGAGGTGCGGTCAGCGATGATGTGCTCGACAATGATATGGTTAGCCATGATGGAGTGGATATCAATGTAGTATATGATGGAGCATCTTTCTCAATCTCAGCCTCTTCATTAAAGAAAGTAATCAACCTATTACAAATTTCTCTATTGCTCCAGTCTTATATTTCTCTTCATTGGATTGAACATCTCGGTTAGTAATGAACTTCTTGCTGTACAGATCACACATCTTGTAAGACTTGATTCTTGAATCATAGCTGATTAATACATGGAATAAGCCTCTCGTTGAGCTTAGTTGTCTTCTGTTCTTGAACCTAAGCATAGCCAATACTGCTGAACACATTGAAAGTAGCTCACATTCTATTTTTAACTAGTGCAAGCTTCTCGTGGAGTAATATTTTTGAGAATCTAAGTTAGAAATCGGTTGAAGATGCAGACTGCATAGTAAACAACTTCGGCCCAAAAATTTTTGGGCACCTTCTTACTACTTGACATACTTCTCACCATATTCAAGATGGTGTGATTCTTCCTCTTAGCAACATTGTTTTGCTGTGGAGTGTAAGGAGCGGTCTGAAAATATAGAACTCCATGTTCTTCACAATATACTCCAAACTTCTTTTAAGTGAACTCTTTACCTCGGTTTGATTTGATAGCTTTAAGATAAAATCCATTCTCTTTTTTTGCAGTAGCTTTGAACTTCTTAAACATAGAAAGTACTTTAGATTTATTCTTTAAGAAGATACCCAAGTCTTTCGAGAAAAGTCATCCGTGAAGTAATAAAATACCTATTCTCACTAACCAAGGTTAGAGTAATCGGTCCATATACATCAGTGTGTACAAGTTGTAGCAGCTTCAACACATAAAATGAAGCCTCCTTTAGGAAGTAGCTAGGTGATGCTTTCCCGCTAGACATCCTTCATAGAGTTGCTCAAGATGATCAATTATTGGTAACCTTTTTTCTAAGCTTTTATCAGCAAATGTCTTCAGAACATCAAAATTTAGATGCCCAAATCTCAAGTGTCATAGTCAAGTAGGATCATTGATACAAGCCTTCAAAAATTTCAGATCTCTACCTTGAAGGTTTAGCATGAATATTCGACTCTTCGACATCTACACTTTTGCAATCAATCTACCTCTTTGATCTCGAAGAGCAAAACTATGATCGTTCGTATGAAAATCATAGCCTTTTTCTAAGAATTGTCCCAAACTCAATATATTTCTCTTTATTTAGGCACATACTAGACATCAGTGATAAATTTATCTTCTCCATTCTTGAGGTGAATAATAATTTTACCTCGACCTTTCACTAGAATTTTTGAGAAATCTTAAAAAGTCACATTGTCATTCACAAATTTGTCCATGTTGATGAATATACTTCTCTTGCCACAGATATGGTTGCTAGAGCTAGTATCAAGATGCCAAACGTCCTCCTTGTCACAATCTCTTTCGATTGCTAATAGAAAAATATTGTCATCATCTCCTTTCTTAGCATAATTCATCTTCTCTTTGACTTGATTGTAATAAAAGTTAGTAGAGTAATGGAAATACTTCTTACATTTAAAGCACTAAACTGCTGCTCTTCGTCCGACTCTATTATATCTTTCATATCCACGGCCTCTAAAAGACTTTGAATTTATCTAATTCTTAAAGGTTGGGTGATGTCCTTTGCCCTAGGATCCACATTCTCCACTTCGTAATCTTCCTTGAAATCCTCCATGCTATGGTCACCGTTACTTTATTCTTTTGAATCTTCTTGGCCATCCTTCAAAGAAAACTTAGTTTGAAGAGATTTCTCTTTCGGTTCATTTCTCTTACTAAATCTCTTCTCATGGGCATTTAAGGAACCCAAGAGCTCATCAATCATCATCTTCTCCAAGTCTTTTAACTCTTCGATGACACAAATGATATAGTCAAATTCTTGAGGAAGCGATCAGAGAATTTTCTCCACCACATGAATATCTTCGATCTTCTTGCCATTTATCCAAAGTTGATTCACTATGGTGAAAACTCAAGTGAACTAATCTGAACTTAATTCACTTTCCTCCATCATTAAATCTTTGATCTTCATGTCAAAGCCTTTCACCACAACATCCAAACAATCTATCGATCCTAATAGAGTATTCATTTGAATGCACTAATTTTCATAATTTTCTTTGGTGAATTTAGGAGCAACAAAGGGGATCATTGGGGTTTAATTTATCTTAGCTCTATTACCAAATTGATAATAATATTTTTCCTAGGATAAAGAAGAATTTGGAGAAGGATAAAATATGGGATCAATAAGGGAGACAAATGAGGTGTCCCCCTCCTATTGGATAATGAGTTGACCATCATTGATGGTGAGCAACTTATTATCCAATAGGAGGGTGATATCTCACTTGTCCCCTCCTATTGGTCCCATATAATGATGGTCAACTCATTATTCAATAGGAGGGGAACACCACACTTGTCCCTCCTATTGGTCTCATATTTTGGGTTCTTGAGGAATTTTTCATATTCATGCATCTAACACATTCATGTATTTAATTCCTCAAATAAGTGACATTTTCAAATTCCAAAGTAATTAATCAAATTTACTTTCAACAAAGGCAAACCTAGCAAAGCCTGTATCCCACTTTCATATAAAGTTGGGCATGGGCTTTTATGTGTGCATGAGCATGGAATGGCTTCAGCTTGCAATGAAAGCATGACAGCAAATAGAGATTTGATGTGCATATCTTTCCACCCAAAAGAAGCCTACTAATGATTCTCCATCAGAGAGGCCTTTCCAAACATTGATTTTTTGGGTGAACATGCACTTGCCTTCTCATCAACCTCTATCCTAGGGGCCAAGAGGAACTTCAACCGTACAAATATCCCTCAGCTCCCCCACAAAAGTTGGGTGTATATATTTAGGTCTCGTGTTAGCATATCTGGGTATTTTTCACTACACGGGCATCAATCCATTTAGTAGCATTAATTTCGTTGATAATATAGAAAGTATCTAGAGAAATAACTTTTATATTTTGAAATAATATAGTAAAAATAATAAGTTTGGTGTCTCTTCAATTGTTCTTTTGTTCGAAATGATTTCCTTCTTTAGAAAATTGAAGTATTTTATCTGGAGGAACAAGGTCATAATCATCTTAGTCTAGAATAAGTTTATAAATTATAACATTTCCATGCTAGTCACTAGATTTATAAGCTAGAATCTGTTACCTCTCACGATCCAATTTTATTATGTGTTTTTTGTGTTGTGCCTTGCTGCCAACAAAAAAAAAAAGGATATTTATAAATCAATGATCTCATTGTTGGAGCCTCATGTTGTTCGAACTATATCAAAAATTCAGAAGTTTTGTTTAGTTAGATGTTGTTTACAATATAAAAATATTATTGCAAGAATAAAATAAGCTATAAATAGGGTATTGAAACTACGCAAAATTCAAGAGTGTTCCAATGTGAAAAGTAGTGAACAACATGTGGTAAAAACTTTTGTTGTTTCAACTCCCACCCAACCAAACACGCCCATAGAGTGGGAAGAAAAACCAAATCGATATTTACTCTTCTAATTATAAATGTTTATTTTTGTTTGGCTAAATTGAACTTATATACCTTATCGTTCTCCAAAAAAGCACTTATATACCCCAAGTTTCAAAATGAAAAAAAAAACCCAAGTAGTTCGCCATGTAAATTTTCAGCGTTAAATTGAACCTTAATAGACCAAAATACCCTTAAAGCCTTACAGTTACAACTAATTTTCTTAAAATCTCTATTTTTCTCTCTTCTAGTTTTATAATGAAAAATTAGAGTTTTACAATGTAAAAAACTTACAGATTGTCATTGGTGGCAGCTGTGTAAATGGCAAACTCAGTGTATCAGAGTTGTGCAGGAGTTTATTTCAGCAATCTGACTTGAAAGAATGGTCAGGAACTGTATGGGGTGTTGGCCTTCTTGTTTTGATGATGTTTAACAAACAATTTACTTCTA